>CM029115.1:22257500-22330000 GCA_016859345.1 Istiophorus platypterus
ATGATACCAAAAATATAGAATATATCCAGGAATTTTCTTCAGTCACTACATTGCGTATTAAACTGAATTTTAAATTAGAGGTGGTGCAGGGATACTATCTACGTATCCACTACCGTTTAGTTCTGTGCACATTCCCACTTTACTGGGTCCAGTAACATCAGGATTTCCTGGCTTCTTATCGGTGGAGTCAGTGTAGTGGTTAACCTTCCCCTTACAGGAAGAGTCAAATGAGACATTTTGTCTCTGTAAGAGGATCACATTGTCACTGTCCACCTCTTTCACCCTGCTGTAGTCCTCTGGTATGTTCTCTTGTCTATGAATGTCCATGTAGCCTGGGACGTTTTGTTTCTGGAGGATGAGAATACTTTCACCATTCACCTCCTGCACCCTGCTGTAGTCCACCTCCTTCACATCCACCTCCTGTATGCTCTGATGTCTCTGAATATCCACATAACTGCTGTTTGCCAGAGGTTGAATCTTAGTGGCACCATCGTGAAATGACGGACTCTGATGGGGTGCCGCCATGTTAGATAAAGTCTCCCCTGAGAGAGACACATTGTTTTTTACAAAGTTATCTATTTCATTCTTACTTTCCTCATTCTTCTCCCAGTCATTTTGGCTTGGTGTTAACTCCTTACACTGGATTTCCAAGTCTACGTGGAAGCCAGCAGGAATAATCAAGCTTTTCTTCCTTTTTTGAGAACCGGATGGGCCTGGCAGAAGTCCGTCATCAGACACGATCAGGTACTCCTCGATCTGGTCCTTCCAGGCCATTACAGGAGGAAAGCTCTGGTTGATGATAAGTGCATTGATGATGTCTTCAGATCGCCCCCCCTGGAAGGGTGAGTTAGGGGTAATTAAGTAGATTGTTATCGGGGTTAAAAAAAAAAGTTTTTGGATGTACTGGTGCAGATGCAGTGTTACCTTGAGAAGATGAACATCAACTCCTCTTATCTTTGGACCGGGAACAGGGGGCAGAAGACAACGCTTCACACTGAGGAACAAAAGAAAGTGAGTCGTGAGTCAAATTTTCCATATTACCCTGACTTTAGATGAAGAGATGTATATCTTTCTTTGCATAGATACATACTTTTTCCTTTTAATGACCAAGATACACATTGCTGTTATAAGTGGAACTGCAGAGAGGATGGAAACCAGTATCCAAAATGGTTTCTCATTTTGAGGATCTACATAGAAAAGATTTCTTTATTGATTATTAGTACTTGTAACAGTTGCCATCTTGCTGTAAAAAACACAAAGATGGAGCAAATAACTTACATTTAGAGATTCTCACAGAGGTAGAGTTGCCCCACTCGCTCCAGGAGCCATGGTCTAATCTACAGCGCACCTGAACCACGTACATCTCCCCGGGATTGATGTTGTACAGGTTGAAATGGATTTGTGTACCTGATGTGTACTCCTAGAGAGAATGAAGGGAAATATAGCACAAATCACACAATGTTAACCTTGTACCAATGTCACATTTGGGTCTAGGAGTTGTTGCAAAGATGGTTGTTATTACATGACATACTGATGTATTAAATACTAACTGCAAAAACAGTACACTAAGAAGATGTTTGGATAGTAAATACTACATACTGTTAGTTTGTAGACTGGAAGTGAGTCACAGCAATTGGCAATCCTGGAGTCAGGACCCTTATTGGCCATTTACTGGCTGGCTACAAAACATCCTGCCTCTTTACCTGACTTGAAGAAAGGTTATAGTTTGCCAGATTTCTCTCCCAGCTGCAGCTGCTCTAACAATTTCATCGCCCCTACTTTAGCCTGAAATCACTTGAGTTCACATTAAGGTTTTTTTAGCCTGTCTTACTATGGATCTTCACAGATAGTTTCCACCATGAACCTGTGAAACTTATCATTAACCTATTATTGCACAGATGTCAGCCTCAGATCTTCCAGCAGAGACCTCCTGAGTGATCCAAGGTCATGAGTGCCGTTGCTACAAGGGGCCCTGTCCTTTCATTTTTATTTAAAAGCAGCACATTAATTAATGTAATTAAGTCCATTTATAGCCTCCAATTTGTTACCAGCCAATCCCTTGCATTAGTTTTATGTGTTTATCTCACACATAATTAAATTCTTTTGTTTTGCCTTTGATGCAGTATGTACATGATTTTTTAGCATGTATGGGTTTGTGTATTTACATGGTAACATACTATACAATTGACCTCTGTAAATTGCTTTTTACATGGAATTTACAGCAGTCTTCTCCTGTAAGTGTGGCCTGTTTAATCCTTGACTATGCGAGCAATGGCTGTTTCTACAAATATAACTGATGCGAATAAACCCAGGATACAACTCACAACTATTTCCATGTCAATTTCCTAAACAATCTGACGATATGTGCAAAAGAATTATCACAACAGCTTCTGAGAGCCCAGGGTGATGCCTTCAAATGCACTGTTTTGACCAACAGTCCAAAAATGAAAGATATGCAGTTTGCCATCATAGAGGAATAAGAAAAGCAAAATATGCACATTTGGGAAACTGGAACAAGTTAAAAATTTTTACCGATTTTTGGTCAGTTGACTCAATTGTAAAATCGACAAATCTTTTCAGCTCTAAATAAAACCTTTAACAACCTGACTTGAAATAATAATTTCGATTTAATTACTGTGTTTTATTGGTTTCTGCAAAAACTCCTGCTAGTCCATTTGACAGTGAAAGCTGATAACATGCAGATCACATATTGATCCTTTTGTTAGGCTCTTGATATTCTTCTCCTGCACAAAACAGACCCAATGTGCAGCCCTTCCCCAGTGATTTGCTATTTCTTTTGGACTCACCTTCCACTCGTTGCTGTTTTCTTGTTTGACCCTTAGTTCATATTTAATGGTGACCCAGCCGGACTTGGTGTCTGTGTTACAAGGACGCTCCCATCTGACATGGAGATATGGATTGTCCTCTCTCTTCATCACTTGCAGAGTTACGTTTTCGGGAGGGTTGGGCTTCACTGTCAAGCACAGACAAAACAAGACTAAGAATCCACAGCCACATCATCGCTTCGATGAGGCTGCACATGGGCACAGCAGTGCTTAGAGCTAAACCTTGATGCTAAAATGCACATAATGACAATACTGACATGCTGATATTTACAGGTATATTGTTTACCAGTTTCACCATTTTTGTTTAGCATATTAACCTGTTTAATTTGATAATTACCACCAAAAACAAAGTACAGCTGCAAGTATTTGACCATGCTATGTCAAATACTATGGTATTGAACAGACTGAGATTTTGGCCTGACAATGGAAACAGCTGAAATAACATAAGTTAAAGTGGATAACATAAGTTAAAATTCCTCCTGAGTGGCAGATGAATGTTTGTAGCGATCCATCCAATAATGGTTAAGATATTCAGTGGATAAGTAAAGGCTGACCTGTTTGTTGTGGTACAGGAAAGGTTAGAGGGCAACATTCATTAGGATTCATATGTGGCGATTGTGAAAATCTGTCTGTCAATCCATCCAGTGGTTATTGAGATATTCCAGTCGGGACCTCAGTGGTTGACTGACTAACAGACCAACATTGCCACTGGTTTTAAGAGCCCACAAAAAAACAGAAAATACAATGTTTTAAATATTTGATACAGAGTAAGTTTCAATTCCTGAGACAAAATCTGATGCAGTGGAGTTTCTTTTCTCTCACACAGCAAAAGACCCGGCTCCAAATGTAATGTAAGTACAGTGCATGAAGATCGCATACGCCATTGCCTGTATAACCAAACAAAAGCTGTGAAATTTCATCCAAGACTGTTCACAAGTTTTACACCGGGCACAAACCAGTTTAGGCTCATCCAGTGCAGGCTGTCTGTCAGTCAGTACTTTTCATGCCTAACTAAACTAAAAAAGCTGCACAGCCAATAAACCTGTGCCAATCATTAGCTAAGTCAATAAAGATTATTTTCTACTGTGTTAGCTTCTACTCCAGTGAATACACAGATCGAGTTGTAGTCAATAGTACAAAGTGTATCACTGACACAAAACACCATTGAGCTAAGAAGATTAGGCTAGACTTCATTGTTAGTAATAATTTGTTTTTATTTTTATTGTTCAATGAACGAAGCTTTCATACTCAGAGTGAATCAGTGCCAGAAAATCCTAACAATGCACCATGTGTTTCAAAGTTGTAATACAACAATCCATGAAGTCAAAGGGAGTTCACTGCTTTTTATATTCATTGTACAATAAGTAGTGCAGTGCAGAGCCAAACCCACTCACATTCTACGTATTCCTCATAACCCAGACAAAAAAACACCTAAAAGCAGCTTAGGGCTTATTGTCAGTATGCAGAAGTCTGCTTTACTGAAATCCCTTTCAGTTGCCATCTGTGTTTTTCTGTGTTCTTGTTTTCTGTAAATACAGATGGAATCACATTGAAATTTTATATTCTTATGTCTATTTCAGAAGTTTTTTTGATTGCCACTATTAGAGACAGGGGCCCATCTGTACTAGCAAACAGGAATCAGAACACAATGAGTATCTTTCTCCTTGGATTGGATAAATTTGTCTCATCTAAATCCCTTTACTTTGGAAGTAACGAATTACCGATTTCCATTACATCCATCTTAAAGGTGTCTGAGGTAGCGTTCCCAAGGGCATTCGAGGCCACCACTGTCAGGTAGTAGTCGACCCAGATGGAGGTGTGTTCCTTGTCAAAGAAACAGGAGTTTCTTCCTGCCGAGCGGTAGTCTGGACACTCGTGAATCCCCTCCAATCTGTTCGTAGACAAAACAAGACCTTTACTTACCAGGATATGGGTGAACACTGCACAGGGCATTTTGCTTACAGCACTATAACTGTGCTGTGGGCAGTAAATACATCTTAGAACTCAATGAACAAGCACAGGGCTCAAGAGATGGTGGCTTCAATGTTACAGAACTTTATTTCTATGTTTTAATTAGACATCTTATTAATAAGCCAAGAGTGGCTCTGTGAGGATGTACTTGGGCACAGGTAGTTGCTATAGTTAACTTGCTAACATGCTCACAATCACAATACTAACATGCTGTCGTTTAGCAGGTACAGCAATACATGAGACGGATTGGGAAACTGGGGTTAGACATTAAAAAAGAAATGTTGACCCAATTGTCTGCATCGGTGGTAAAATAAAGGGGTCACCAACATCCTCAGGATTCACCCGTTCGGGATCATGTCTGTGCAAAAGTGTCTACAGCTGTTGGACGCAGTAATGCATCCAACAGCTGTCAAAAGGGTTTTTTTTTAAAGATTTTTCAGTCTCAGCCAAAGTAGTGGACCAACTGACTAACGTAGCCACCCCCAAAAAGTCTTAAATGCTTAGTACTGGCATTTTGCCCTCGGGCCAGGGCAAGTGAGGGTCACGCAGGTCAAGTGTTTCAAGTCTGCACGTTCACTTCCACAGAAACAAGGGTTTTTGCTCAGCTGACTGAGCACGAGTGTGTGAACAAGAGAGCTGGTAGTTTTCCACTCGCTTGTCCGCAGCACTACGCTGACAACAGCAGCAGCTCCACTGCCACTGGCTTAGTGTGGGTGATAAAGTTTACATGAAACTTGATGGGACACCTGGTGGTCTAGTACTCAAAGCACACACAGTATATTGAGTTTAAAAACCTGGTTTGATTCTATTTGGGGACCTCTGTTGTATACCATTCTCCCTCTCTTTCTCCCTCTCTCTTCCTCACCTTCCTTGTATCTCTATTGTGATCCGTTTAAATGAGGGAAAATGCCCTAAATAACCTTGAATTGAATATATATGTTTTTTTTGCCTCTGCCAACCAGTCAACTTCCAGTTTACATCCTCGTCTGTCCAGACTCATAAAATATTTGTATTGAGGACTTTGAAAGAATTTAATAAAAAATTATGATACACTTAATAATTTTGCCAGATGTAAAGAAACTGCCTCCAGCCACAGCTGTTGCAGGCGCCGATGCATCAGAACAAAACAAAACAAAACAAAACAATTGGTGAATGGACTGACTTTTCTCTCTCGTAGTAGAGGTGGTGCGTGGTCGGCAGCCCTCCGTCGGAGCCTGGCTCCCACCAGCAGGTGAACGTCTCCTTCTCAGGGGACCTGCAGCCAAGCAGGACTGGTTTCCCCGGTGGAGACATGTCTGGCAAAACATGATACAAACGTCCTTATTAACCGTATCCTTATCCTTATCTTCCCTATCAACTTCCTTTTCCCAATTTAAGGTCTAATACAACAAAAAAGACAAACTTCGGCAAGTTACGCAAAACTATGAACAATAGCATGTTAAAGGGCTGGTTGACTCATATTACATGCTTAACTTTAGTAGTATCTAACCACGCAGACAGTTTCGGTTTTATTTGTCAAAGTTGTAAAACTTGTCTCCAAGGTTTCTTTGTCCAGCCAAGGTCAATGATCATTATATGAATTTGTGCTCATAGCAATTAAAACCTGCACTTAAAAAATTCAACAGTGATGTTTATCTTCCATTGTTTTCTGGATATCCTGCATAATCCATAGAGGATGCTGTGAGCAATTTTTAGTTTGTTTTCTTTGAGCAGACTCAATAAGGCGATGCACTGATATTTGTCTTTAGCTTAGCCCCAAAATTCTATCTGTTATTTCCCTTAAATCTCTCATTTTTTCCTCTTTCTCTAAAGTTTTATGAAGCAGATTCATAATATCCATCAATAAGTTCAACTTTTAGTATTTTCCACTTCCACGGCCCTATCTTAGCTGCTTCTTTCCATTTCTGCATCTGAATAGACTTTCTTTCATGTTGTATGCAATCCCATCTAAAATTATCATTGCAAGTTCCCTCTCATTAATCTGAAACATACCTTATCCCTAACCCCAAATACTTCTTTTAGTAGATGCTTAATCTGACCCCAACCTTGCCTTAACCCTAACCAGTTATCCCCGCTCCATCTAACCACAACCTAACATAAGCCCAAGTCCCAACCACGAAGGGAGGGAAACACCATTTTAACACATTAAATCTCAGTCTTAATTATTAAAAAAACACAAAACGGAAAAACAACAAATTTGTATTTTGACTGACCACTTCTTTGCTCTGAGCTGTGGCCAGAAAACAAGCAAGGAATTTTATTTTTTACACTTTTTAAAAAAATATATGGTTTAAACAAAGAGGATGTAATGTGGGAGAGGAATCAATCTTCTCTTCTAACTTTCGTGATGAAAGGGAAAGTTCTATTTTTGTTTTTACATTAATCTGGTGAAATTCAATTCAGATTTGTGCCCATTTGAAGGAGTCATGGAAATGTTACAAGGTCTAATGTGGTAAGACCGCCTTGTGACTTTTATTTTAAGTAACTCCAGTGCTAAATCAGACATGAGACCAACATGTAAAAATTCCATCATACTTGCTTGCATACAAATCTCTTTTGGAGTAAACGGTCATGTTTTCTTGCTGATCATATATACCCTCTATTTAGAAAAGTTTGGGAAAAAAATGTATTCTTTGAACCCACTGATTATGACAGGAAGGCTTGTTCTCAGTTTTATTTGATGAATTTTTTTGTTATTTGGCCAAGTTCTATGTTCATAAACCAAAATTTACATGCAAAAAGCCAAATTTCTCTTAGCTGTCCATCTATATCAAATAATATATTAAATCCATAGCTTAACATACTAGAAAAAAGGCTGTAAAAAAAGATAACACCTGTAAGATTTACAGGATTTTTATGTTATTATTGTCTTTCTTTCTTATTAGTCCTCTACTATATTTACAACACAGGTTGGTTTTTGCTTGCTCTATAGATGAAATATTTGTTTCAATAGAATTGTTTTGGGGGGAAAAGGGGAAGAGAACTGATAATATCATATTTAAAAGTTCTGTTTGTAATTTTTCAATGCTTTGAGAACTGACAAAAATTCAAACACCTTGATAAATTAAGACAAAAACTATCTGCATATTTATGTCTTAATACCATCTGAGGTATGTTTTGTTGTTTTGGGTTTTTTTGGTTTTTTTTTTTAATTTTGTGTGAACCAATCCTTTAAACATCATGTTGCTATTAAGATAGCATAATTTAAGCCTTTAAACTTACTGTTGGACTCTACAGCTGCAGACAGCAGCAGCTGCAGGAGCAGTGCCAACCCCAGATCTCTCCTCATCCTGGCACAATCCGTCACATTGTGCACCGGTAAAAACACAGCGAAACCAGCATGTGGTTAATGAACCCGTGGCTTGGCTGCGGCGTCTTGTTTTTACCTTAAACAAGGGCATAGGAAAAGAACAACAAACACGATCAATAATTATTTACCCGTGTTGTAGCCAACACATACGGGTCACCCACGGTCATGCTGATGAAATATGATAGACTGCTGAAAATATGTGAAAATTTACATGCATGTTTTGATGTGACTGACAGCAACAAACAGCCCTTTCATCAGTTTCCATCAAAGAATGAATCTACAACGTCACCCAAATAGTGGAGCAGCTGGTTTCAGGAAGAAACTAGATTTACCAGAATTATCCAGACAACTGTGACAGCTGTGAACAGTGGATTACACACTATCCTGGTGGTATTTAATTAAATCTGCAACTAAAATTCCTCAAATCTTCATTTCAGGAATATAATTCAGTAATACATGTTGATTCCTGTGGTTAAATACATAATCACATTTTTTTAAAACTCATTTTACTCACTAATGTTGCTCTCTGAAATAATCCAAAATGACTTGGGACTATTTTTGTGTGCTTCCTTATTCCTAGGAGGTCAACTTCATTCAAAGCCACTGATAAAGATCCCATACACACACCATCACACACTGGCAAACTAGAATGGCAACACACTCAGCTCTGATGTGCTTATTTGCTTCAAAGTCCTACACTTGTTTTCTGTGGGTTTTTTTGGGCTTCTTTGGAAAATTTACTGGGGCCTGAGTGATCAGCTCAGAGCGAGCGTTCGGCAGATTTATGCTCAATGCTCCAGACTCCAAAACAGCTCTCTCTGCTTCCGTGCTCTTCGCCAAGTAACAAGCGTCGAAATGCTATTAGTCACCTGAGGAAGGTGCAGGGAAGCTTCTTTCGTGGGCTACCGGGCCCGTAACATTCGGGGACTGCCAAAAAGGAGTCACGCATTTTCACCGACCTTCCTGTTGTTAGGTGCCGTAAACACAGTGACAGTAGCTCAGTTTCATGCTGTGACAGCTGCTCCGACAAGTTTTAACAGGATCACCTGAGCGAGGCAGGATCCAGATGAGGGCTATTTCTCATTTCTGACGAAAACACAAGCAGGCCTAGATGTCAAAGCTGATACGTAAAGCTAAAGATTCAGCATTACACACTAGACTATGCAGTGTGTCTGGGGTAATGCTATTTTTGTATTTATTTTAATTATATTTCTCATTTATTTGCAGATGAAATTTTGCTTAATTCTTTTAAAATTGCAAAACTAAGTGGCTGAAGCTGAATAAATGTTAAAATCATTATCTTTCATCTGGTCCTACATTTGGAACAAAACAAAACAAGTATGTGCTCTTCATAAACACTATGCCCCTGCTGCCCTGCTGAGAATAACTACAAAAATGAACGAGCTGAACTGCAGATCCTACATTATTATTATGATTTGTCACAAAACAGGAGAAAAAAAAACAAAACAAAACATTCGGATGACTGTCAAAGTACAAGCTGAAATACTCTACTGTTATGTTAGTATTTCTCTATGTTGTATTATTCAATATTTTACTTCAATATTGCTTGAGCCTCACCACAGAGATTATGAACTCTATCTATAAGGTGCCGTTCTCAGTTTAAATCGTTCGGTTTCAACTGAATTAGTCGATTAGCAGAGAAAGCAGCGATTGCCTGTAATAATTCCAATTAATAACTGCAACAATTAACAAGTGAAAAAAAAAATAAATACCTTGAGGGGTTTATCCATAGAGAAACGTTTCACCACATTTCAATATTTCAATCATTATGGCCACAAAAACTTAAGTAAAAAGAGAGACTGAAAATTAGGCTCCAATAATCTCAAGTGCAGCAAACCTGCACGGTGCATATTATCACACGGTGCCGGATTACACACACACACACACACACACACACACACACACACACACACACACCCACACACACACACCCGCGCGCACTCATCACATACCTCTCACACCGATCCGGGACGGGTCGTCGACCTTCGCTCCTCGGTGAATGGACTGCATCTGGCGGACCCCGACGGGAACCACGGCGGCGAGCGACCTCCCCCCTCGCCCGGCGGCCTCTGACGCCCTCAGGTGAGGGAGCGACGCGGATGCGACGCAGGGGGGGGCGGGGTTTTCGCGCGTCGTCGCGGCGGTGCCCACCTGCGGGCGGACCCGAAGAGTGCGGCCGGGGCGAGATGTCTCACTCCGGCAAGACTTCGCTTGTCCAGGACGCGGCGCCGCCCACGCCGAAACGGGTCCTCGGTGCACGACTCGATTTGCGTTTTAATGGCGGGTTGGAAACGGAGTGTCGCTTCCGCAGGTGTCGGTCGTCCTGGTCGATGGACATTAAGAGAGAGAAGAGAGGGGGGGGGGGGGTCGGCATCCAGCCAACAATGGCAGCCCATTTTGTGTCAACAACAGGATAAGGCACAACTTAAAAAGCGTTCAGAAGCTGTGATTAATGGATTTACTAATGGTTAATGCACCAGTCAATAATGCGTTATAGATAAGTTATCACGCATTCATAAGAATAACGTTTGGGTTGCCAGATTGGGGAAAATCCTCCTCTCCAATGGATTGTTCGACCAGTTGCCTTCTGTAAAAGAGCTGCAGGACATATGGACCAAAATCCATTTGTAAACTGCTTTTCATCTTCACTCCTTCTTATTCCTTCCAACTCTTATTTGTCCTACATGCCTGCATTGTTAGGTAAGTTTAGGCGGACAGCAACGTTTGAATTCATATGAATATTTAAATGAAAAATTTCTAATGGTTTTCATGTGTCGCTTCATATAGTGAGGAAGAAGGGCTCTCAGAGAGGGCAGACAGCTTCCAAGGTCTGTGTCAAACAACATACACCAGACTTCGGCGAGAAATAATTCTAGATCCATAGTAAATGATCTGGATCTGGGCCAGAATTTAATTGGGCCCTCCCTGGCCTGTGTCCTATCCCTCCACCCAGTTCAGCACAACTCGTTTCAGGTTGTTTGTTTTGTTTTGTGTTTTCAAATCCTACTTACAACTAAACAAAAAACAAACAGACACGGGTGAAAACATATTCCCATTTGCAGAGGTAAAGACTCTACCGATAGCACGACCGTGTAGTGACAAATGAGCTAACAAATACTGCAAAATGTTTTGGTTAATATCTCAGCAGCTGTGAGACATAGAAGAAAAATTCAGATGAGTGTGGGTTGAGTGGATGATGATAAAGAGATTGAAATAGGCCACGCCCATTTGTGGTGCAGACATTTTGAACTTAAAACTTTTATTTCGTTCATCCCAGCTTTACCCAACTTGGTACATGCCATATCTGGACAACTCCAAATTCTGCCCACATGTCTGATTTTAGATGGCATGTGTCATTTTACCATCATTGGCTAAAAAAAACCTTCATAGGTTGGTAAAATCAGTTCTTTCAATTACTCTTAAATGCTTGGTCCCATTGCAACCAAATTTGGCTATAGTCTACAGACTGAGACCACGAAAAGGACAACCAAATTTCATGCAGTTTTGCAACTAGGGGGCACTAGAGTAAAAAAAATGCTTGTTGCTTAATAGAAATTGCTGCAACTCCAAGATAGTGATGGCTAGAGACATGGTTCTACTTTCAAAATGTCAAGCATAACATCAGCCATATTAGCTTTTTAGCTTTTTGACATCTTATATAATCAATGAGTTATTAATGTTTTAAGCATAAAATACTTGATATCTCAAAAGGTGTAAAGGCTACATAATTGAAACTTGACTGGCAGCTGGCCCATGGTGAAATGTTTCATATAGTCAAAAATTGTTGATAAAGCATCTAGTGCTTTGTTTTTTTAGACTAGGTTTGTGACTATTATGGCTGTTCAGGGTGATATGAGCAGAATTCCTGGATCAATAATGCAAAAAAAAAAAAAGTGATAAGACCGTGGAATTATTTGCTCAGTATTTCTGAAAATAATGTAGCAGCAGGAGATGCAGTAATCACATAAATTTCAGGAAATGCAGATATTGTACAGATATTGTATCATCTACAACTGCAGACTTGATGGAACACATAGCCCTCTATTTATGATTGATTAACATTTGATCATTTGACTGACTAACAATTTATCTTAAACTGTGACTCCTAAACCTTTTAGCTCACACGACAATTATCATTAATTTAGTTCACCTACAGCGGCTCATCTTGATGCGGAAAAAAATCTTTGGTAGTAAACTAGGAGCTTCTGTTATCAGTTTCTTCCAGGAAGTCTACCTTTTGGCCAGACATAAACTGTTCTCAGAGCTAACAAATGAAGGAGTGACAGTTGGCGATAAACAATTTACAGTCAGGTAGGGGGAAAAAATCATTCAAATTTTAGAGAATCTTAGAAATATAGTTGTTAAAATAATTTTCTTTCAGTGTAAGGTCGTTTATGTTTTTTTTTTTTTAATTCATATCCTATCAGCTTAAAACTGTTTGAGATCATCAAATGCCTATTTAGTTTACATAGATATAGTAGATAAAGTCCTTTATTAATCACAATGGGAAATTATAGTGTTATAGCATCAAAGTCACATAAGTCAAGAAACAAATTCAGAGTATTTAACAAAATAAAATAAAATATCAATTAATTACATGTTATTGACCCTTTAAAATGTTGCCTTATTAGAAAGTGTTACCCATTACTTAATTCAAAACCCTAAATTGTTCTCACAACCTAATGTGGGTCACGATTCAGATTGTTATTATACAAACACAAACAAGCACATGGCTCACAGCTTGTGATCTCCAGGTTTCATGTACATGAAAAATGATTTGATTATTGTCATTACTTTCAATACATCTAATTTAAAGCATAATGCTGGCAACATTCTATATTTTTCAGTGAGACCAAACCAGACCAAAACCAACATTTGATTAAATCTATTTACAAGTATTGCCTGTGTAGCCGAAGTCTGATATAGCTTATTCCTCTGTACAGGGACCTTCACTCCAAAAACTGTTAACAAGACTAGGTCAAAACCTATTACATGGCTTGACTGTGCATGGTTAATGTATTGAATTGAGAAAGTAACTGAAAACTGTTGCGGAACTACTGTAAACGTATACTTGCACTGGAAATTACCCTAAGCCTGCTTGAGAAGCAGGCTAGTAAGTAGCTAAGGTTTTTGTTACAAGCTTTGTCAAATGGTCCCTTTTTTAAAAACAGCTGCTAAAGTGGTCTGAAAAGTCGGTAAATCTAGCAACCAAAGGTGCTAACTGGCAACACTACCTGTACACAACCTCCCTGATGACATAGTAGAAACTGTTAGTGCAAATTCATTTTGAAAGAACAATGGCCAACTTCAACACTTCAGCATTCAGCTGGCCATTCAGGGATGTTGCGTTGGAAAGTCCAGCCAAAAACCCATCAGATAGAGTTTCTGTTAAAATGGGCTCACCTTATCTACACAACCTTTAATAAAACAGTCTTTGATCCTCTCTATTGCCTCAGCCTACAGCTAATCAGGACTGGAATGTGGTAGTTTGTCAAACTGAACAAGAGGCTGGAACAAGAGGAATAAAAGAAATTACTATAAGGGACACCAAATGTTTATTGCTACATGCTATTACAATCCTTGTCCTGAGCTTCTGCTAGTTCCTCTAAGCATGACCATCAAATTAGAGATGTGAAACTTGTAGCTTTCTGGTAATGTGATTTTAGATGCTACACAGTTGCACAAAAATAACACTAATCAGCATAGCACAGTCCAGCAATGTCAAAAAAGTATAATATCAGAAACAGAGCTTAATCAGCATCTCTAAAACAGTCACAAAAGCAGAACATTACAAGTTTTGCTGATGTATCGCATGCCATCAAAAGACTATAAATTTTATTGTGTTTGGTTGCCAAAAATATCACCCACTTCCCTCTGGCCTTTTGTTTTTTTGTGACTGTGAAATACGTAGTCACTGTCTTTCATCATAGCATCAGTCATAAACATTTTACTTTCTGGAGAATGAGAATACTTCCACCTTTCACCGCCTTTCAGTAGATTGTTATCAGCTCCAGGAGCAGCAGGCAGAAGACACAACTTCACAATGAGGAAAAAGGAGGAAGTGAATACTGAGTCAGAATGTCCCCATTGTCCCCACATATGCAGTGGGGTTACTACTTTCACACATTTGCGTAAGACTCTGTATCTAATGTAATCTAAGTACAGTGTATGGAGAGGGCATATGCATCTGCCTTATTAACCAAACAAAAGCTGTGAAATTTGATCCAAGACTGTGCACAAGTTTTTCACCAGGCACAAACCAGTTCAGGCTCATTCGGTGCAGGTCATTCATTTATGCCTCATGTCTGTAAGTCAGTACTTTCCATGCCTAACCAAACTCAAAAGGCTGCACAGCCAATAAACCTGTGCCAATCATTAGCTAAATCAATAAAGATTATTTTCTGCTGTGTTAGCTTCTACTCCAATGAATCCACAGATCGAGTAGTAGTCAATATTAAAAAGTGTATCACTGACACAAAAACACCATTGAGCTAAGAAGATTAGGCTAATCTTCATTGTTAGTAATATTTTTCAATAAATTAGACTTTCAGACTCAGAGTGAATCAGTGCCAGAAAATCCCAACAATGCACCATGTGTTTCAAAGTTGTAATACAACAATCCATGAAGTCAAAGGGAGTTCACTGCTTTTTATATTCATTGTGCAGTAAGTAGTGCAGTGCAGAGCCAAACCCACTCACATTCTACGTATTCCTCATAACCCAGAAAAAAAAACAAACAAAAACCTAAAAGCAGCTTAGGGCTTATTGTCAGTATGCAGAAGTCTGCTTTACTGAAATTCCTTTCAGTTGCCATCTGTGTTTTTCTGCATTTTTGTTTTCTATAAATGCAGACAGAATTGTTTTGATGTTACATTTTTTCATTTTTTCACAATGATTTGAAACAGGAATCAGAATGCAATAAGTATCTTCCTCCCAACATTAGATTAGGAGTTTTCCTTGTCAAAGAAACAGGAGTTCCTCACAGACATGCCTTTCCTCCATTCTGTACATAGACAAAACAAGACCTTTCACTGATCATGATATGGGCGAACACTGCTCAGGGCATTTTGCTTACATATGCTTATGACATTGTATAACTGCGCTGTGGGTAGTAAATACATGTTAGAACTCAATAAACAAGCACAGGGCTCCAGTGATGGTGGCCTCATACCATGGAAAAATTATGAGACAATGGGCGCAAACATGTAAAAGGCCCCCACAACTCTCCTACATAGGAGCAGGATGCAAGGATTGAAAGAAACACAAAACAACTGCAAGTGACAAAGTAATTTATGCCTCTCTGTGTTTTTTTGTCTCTCTCTGTAATTATTTTGGCCCCTTTGTGGTCATTTTGTGTCTCTCTGTATTTTTGCCATCTCTGTGGTCATTTCATGTCTTTTTTTGTGTCTCTTTATTTACTTGTTTTTTTCAATTCATTTTGTGTTTCTTTGATGTTTTTATTTCACTGGATAAGTGGAAACTTTCACCTTGTGTTGGTGCTGGAGGAAAAGTCAGTGGATCACCAGGGTCATTGGGATTCCTTCTGATCAAAAGTTATTGAATATCAGCTATCAGTGAAAAATACTACGTTGTGATTATCGGCATTTTGTCCTCAGGCAAAGGCGCATAAAGGTCACACAGTGTTTGAAGTCTGCAGGTTGACTTGCACAGCAACAAAGATTTGTGCTCAGCTGACTGAGCACAAGTGTGTCAGCAAAAGAGCTGGTAGTTTTTCACTCACCTGTCTGCCAGGGCTGGATTTAGCCTGTCTGCCCTAAGGGGACTGTTGTCAGGGGGCGGTATGGGAGCACTTGCACCCAGGGGCCCCTGCACAAGAGCCATTGGGGATTCACTGGCTAAGAGGAACCATCAGGGTGAGAGCCAACATTCGCATTAGAGTCCGGGGAAGCTTCTGAACTAAAAAACAATAGATAATTAACTAGAGCACACAGACACATAAACAAACAAACACTAAAGCTAAGCAGTTCTCACTTGGTTTTATGTCAACAGTCAGATGTCAGAAGGAACGCCTCTCTCTGGAATGTTTCTGTGTGGGCTGGGGCAGAGCTCTGACAGTCAAACTCAATGGGGCATCTGATGACCTAGCAGTAAAATGCATACAATCAGTTAAGACTGACTTTTGATTAGAATGTGTTATGGCAATTTATGATATTGTAATCATGTTTCTAAAATGTTCCCTCTTATCATTTAATTTGTTATTTGATCTGTTTCATCTGGTTGTTATTCTGTAATTTTTTATTATTTGTATATATTTTATTTTCATTTTGTGTACAATTTTTTAAAATCTCTTGTGTGCATTAATCTCAAATAGTTTTACTGTTTACATGACACTTTATTATTATCAGCTTTAGCGTAATCGGTTAAGCACTTTGAATTGCACTAACCTGTACAAAATGTGCCACACAAGCTTTATTTGTTTAGCACATTTCCCAGTGTATAAAACATGGTTTCAGTGTGACTGAAACCCCTTGTGGTTTCCAGGAGAACTTTGTTGCAAGTCATTCTCTCTTTCTCTCTCCACCACTATTTCCTGTCTATATCTCTACTGTGACCTGCTGAATAAAACAAAATGCCTGCTCCCCGCCAAAAAAGGTTTTTTGGACTGATTTTTCTTTCTTGTATTGGAGTTGCTTTGTGGTCGGAGGCCCTCTGTCGGAGCCTGGTTACCACAGGCAGGTAAATGTCTCCTCATGGGGCCTGCAGCTAAGCAGGAATTATTTTTGCCTGGCAACACATGATATCTGTCACTGAGATTTCTTCCTACACCTCCATTCAACAGATGATAATATTTGTTTGGGGTGGGCGCAGAATCAGTGTCACTGATACCTCACACGATCAACAGAGGATGCTGTGACCATTTTTCATAGGGGCTATTTCTTCAGTAGACAGAAAGTAGTTCCCATAAAAAAAAACAAAAAAACTTTTTGCAGTGTGATGTGTGGATTGTCCGGGGTAATGTGGGCACAGGGTTCCAGAAAGAGACGCTGCTGTCAGATTTATTCAAATTACATTTTTCAGTGCTGTGAGCACCGCAAACAAAATACCATTTACTTATATTGTTGTAGGGTGTAGGAAGAAAGAGACCGATATATAAAAACCTAGACACATAAACCAAAAACTATCTATATGCAGATACCAAAAGATGTAGGTGAAAGTCCTTTAAGCATCATGTTGTTATCAGCCAAAATCCCAGAGCCCACGGGGCCCACAGGAGCTAACAGTCAAATCAGTGGTTTGTTGCTAATTTAAATTAACACAGCAGCCCCTTGAAAAATAATCAAATTCACAAATCTCAAATACAATTTAATTAAGTTCTTTTAAAGTTTAATCATTGAGATTGCCAATTTGTTCAAAATTTACTCCAATGAAGTTCAATATTAATTATGATGGGTCCTGCATGTTGTGGCCCTGGTTTTGAAAGGGAAATCTGCTTTTAAGACATTAAACATTACAGGTCATATCTTTTGCTCATTTGTTGCAAAGTTCCTTCTCATAACATGGCATCTTTTTTGTTTCTGTTTGTCAAGTGAGAGAAAACGTAAAGCAAGGAAGTATTCTGAAATAGGACTACCGCAAGGAATCAACTGTTACTTTCATTATCGATACATCTGACGGTTATATTCTTAGATAATCGACTGATTTTTTTTTTCAGTGTATAAAAAGTCAGAAAATAGTCAAGAAAATGTTCATCATCATTCCCTGAGGCCCGATTTAACATAACTTAATTGCCAGACCCAAAGAGCTTATGCTCTAAAAAACTGGGAAAACTAGAAAATCTTCATGTTTGAGCAGCTGGGACAACTACATTTAAATTTATTATCATTATTATTATTATAATTATTTTACTGTTTTTTTTTTCTTTTTAATGTTCAACAATTAAACAGTCATTGCAGAAATCAAGCACTGATTAGTTTCTTGGTGCCTGGAGGAAGTCATGACATTGCAATGTGCAGTAGTTGTCAATGGGGGACGTTGAGTTAAATCCGCCCTCGTGTAGTCCAGATGTGAAACTGCTGTAAAACTGACACGGGCCTCGGTTCTGCCGCACGTCTAACGAGTCAGGTCGGGAGGGGAGGGAGGATTAAAATAAATAAATAAATAAATAATCCATGGTTAAAATTTCATGTTAACCTTTGACATCGGCCTCTCTCGGGGCGATGCGTCACCCAAGCGTCCTCCCGACCGGTCCCTCATCTTGACTCACGTACGATCTTTGGCTGAAAGTCGGCTCGCAGTTGTACGTGAGGGGGGAAAACCAAGACGGCGCGGTGGGTGTGTCCGCATCACTTCTATCGCTTTTTTTCCAGGAAGTAGTCGGGTTTTTTTGTTGTTTTTTTGTCCCCCCCCCCCTTTTTTTTTTTTTTTTTTTTTAGTCTTGAAGTGCATCGCAGTCAAGTGTGATACGAGCGACTCCGTTCTGATGGTGGACTCGTCTCGGTGGCTGCCATGTCGGATACTTTGGACCGGTCCACGAAGATCAACCTGTTGAAGGAGCCGGTCGTGAGGAAGCTCTGCGAGTTGTTGGACAAGTCCGGCAACAAAGGATGGCGAAAACTCGGGGAGCTGGTCGGCAGTGACAGGCGCTTTAAAGTCAGGTGTGTTGAATAGAAAGACTCCTGGCTGCATCCTGCAGACAGTCGCTGCACCGGGCTCTGCTTTGTCACACTCGAGTCCGTGGTGCTGTTGAACTGGCCTGAATAATACGGAGAGGTGTTTCTGTTATTGAACAAAATCTCTTTGTGTCCAAAAAAGGGGGCTTGATTATAAATAATGATATTAGTAAGATCAAAATTAATGCATGTGAAACCTGGAGATCAAACCCTGTGAACCCTGTGCTGGTTAGTGTTAATGTAGTAAAAACAAAAAAACAAAGAGCAATGGACAATGATAATAATAATAATAATAATAATAATAATAATAATAATAATAATAATAATAAGAAGAAGAAGAAGAAGAAGAAGAAGAAGAAGAAGAAGAAGAATAACAGTAGGCTAATAATGCTAATAATAGTACTGAGAATATTTTCTACTGGTCATATAAGCCTATGTGTTGAGGTTCTGATGTAAATAAATGTATAACTCCAAGTAAATGAAGCTAGGGCTGCATGTAATGTTGCAATGTTTTTCATCACAAATGAATCTGCCAATTATTTTCTGTGATTGACTGATGAATTGTTTTGTCTTTAAAATGACGAGCGCAAAAGCCCACCATAATTTCGTAGAGCTATTCAAATGTCTTGATTTGTCGGAGTAACAGTCCAAAGGGGTGCAGGTTACTGCCATGTATGACACAGAAAAGACTGTAATTCTTTTCATTTCAACAGTAAAGTTTTTTCTGTTTCACCTCAGGTGTACATATATTTAGAGCAACTGTGACAGCCCGACTTGATTTTGATCCTCAAATCTGATATGATGACGTTCTTTCAAACTCATTGCATCCTTCTCCAGCTCCAGTGACATGGAGATGTGCTCTCTGAAGGTGCTGGAGGTGGAGGGAAGCCCAAGCCGCATGCTGCTGAGGCTGATGGGAGAGCGCGGCTGCACCACAGGGCACTTGATGGACTACCTCCAGACTCTGGGCAACTCTGAGGCCGTGCAATGCCTGAAAACATCAAGTAAAGCCTGTTGTTATGTTGTCTAGGATCCAATGCGGTCTGATTTTTGTTCTCTGTGCTGAGTTGTTGTTTTTTTATCTTAAGGTGTTTGGATCACATTTACAACACACTGTCAGGCCAGTTTCTATGAAATTTTTTATTACTACTGAATAAGCAGTGTTGAAATCTAACCATCGCTGAATTTATTGGTTTGAAAGACTTGCCAGGTTGTGCCAATTTTCAATAGTTTGGAGAAATTTGTATCTTGAATTTAAGTGTCTGAATTTGACCAAGTGTACAGTTAGGTGCATACGTTTTTGGAAAGTGATACAATTTTCATAATGTTACCTCTGCATACCCCCAAAATGGGTTGGAAATGAATGAATCAAGGTGTGATTGAAGTGCAGAATTTCAGCTTTAATTCAAAAAATATTACATTAACCTTTTTCACCTCTTTAACCTCTTTTTCAGGGGCTCAGAAGTATTTGGACAAACCAATACAATTATAAGTATAAGGATTATGTTTAATATTTGGATGAAAATCATTTGCAGACAGCTACTGCTTGAAGTCTGGTACCCATGGACCCACAGGTAGCTTGATGTTTGTGGTTTACAGAGGCAAAGTTTGAACAGTGGTTCACTGTCCAAATATTTACATGCCTAACTGTACGTAGTGGAAACAAAGTTTTTGAAATTGCACAACTTGGGGATTTCACAGTGTCAAATGTAAACAACATAAATTCAGAAAAATGGTTCTCAAAGTCAAATATTTTGAGTAAAATAAATTCAGTGGTATTTAAATTTCAACACTGAGTTTTCAGTAGTGATAATATTTCAGAATTTGAAAGCGGAAACAAATGATTATGTTTTAATTCCAGAATTATATTATTGGTGGGAACTTAAAACTTCCCCCACCTGGGGGATTTTAATATCCATCAATACATACATCCATCCATCCATCCATCCATTTTCTTTACCTCTTATCCTTTTGAAGGTGTGTATGTGTATGTATGTGTGTGTGTGTGTGTGTGGGGGGGGGTAATCCCAACTACATATTGATTTTGATATGTAACAATAAATGTCAGCTTTACACAGAAGCTGTCTATCTTTTGATGTGGGTATCACTCATCTAAGACAAAATGGGATTTCACAGTGAAAGTCTCCCGAATGTTCAGCCTTGCAGATTCTCATTCAGCCCCAGTCAGTGGCTCTTGCATCTGGACACAATCTGCGCCTCAGCTGTCACGCCATGGGCAAATCTCCAGTACAGTACCAGTGGTTCAAGAGTAAGGAAGAGGTGAGCCAGGACATGCACGAGCACGCATGCACACACACACACACACACACGCACACGCACGCATGCACACACACGCACACACATACACACGCACACACACACAAACAAGTAAGTTGTTTTTTGCTAAGACTTCTTTGTGTTTGCTGTTATAGTTTCCTTTTTGTTAATGTGAGTTTGTTCGTTATTGTGCATCATCTCCTCCTCTTTCTTCATACCTTTGTTCTTTTGTTAAGTGTTTTGTCTTTGACTCTGAAATGTATTCACTAAAATGGTAGATCCTGACCACAGCACCTGAGGGAAAATTTACAGGGAAAAAAAAAAAGCGTGAGTCACAAACTGCTAATAAAAATTCCAAATTCACAGGTTCAGACTTGAAATCTCCTTCACTGGTGTTTCTCCATTTGCCTCAGATGCCCGGAAAATAAAGCAATGCTTACTCATGACTCGTTGTTGCATCTATGATACTGCAACCTTCTATATTTATAGTCCCTCTCTGGGGTTTCCTGGTCCTGTTAGAGGCTTAAATAAAGAAACATTTTACCCAGCAAAACTCCCCTGGTAGATCTGCATTCCCAGAATGAGAAAAATGGCTATATTATTCCTTAATTAACCTAACTTAAAAATAATTAAATATCATAATCAGCTTTCCAGGATGTTTTACTGCACTTAACCTTACCTGCATTGTGAAATGTATATTAAGCACATAAACTAATCTCTTCTGTAGTTGTTTAACAGATTGTATCTTGACAAAATAGCTTTGACTCTTATTCCATCTTTTCTTCCTGCAGTGAAGGCGCTAGGCATCTAAACAGGCTCTTAACTTTACTGAAAATCACAACTCACATTGTCTCTACAAAAGTGGAGCCACTGAAAGCAAACTGGACACAGTCAAACTACTCACCAGTTTTCCTCAGAGCTGATCCATCCAAAATTTCAAAAGGGAACATTATACTATCTTTTCCAGCCCTCTGTTTCCTTGAATTTATAGTTTGCATGCAAAAAATCATACACGTGGATTTCACGCCCCTGAATAATGCTCCTTGCAGCTTGGAGAAACCTCTGAAACTGCATTACAGCAATCATGCTGGGACACTAAAACCCTACAATGCATCTCATGTGCTAGATGAGATTCAACGGGATACAAAATCACTTCTTAAAAGAGTGGCCGAGTAGTAGTAGTACTAGTAGAGGAGGGTGAACAAGAAGCAGGGATAAGGAGATGAGATTTGCCTATTGATAAATATGATTCTCATTTCCACGACCTCAGGTGTCAAACAGCCTCTCCCCAGACCTGGTGATAAGTCCAGTCAAACTGAAGGACACCGGCTTCTACATCTGCAGGGTCAACTGTGGAGATACTTTTGAATTCAGCCAATGGGCTCAGGTGGACGTCTTGAACGTCACCACGTCTTACGGTAAGATATAGCGGGCATTAGAGTTTCATTTGTAACAGCTATTTCCTGCTTCATTTGGTCTGTTTGTAAATGCATTTTCATTTTTTCTCTCTGCATTGGAAACTGCATTTGTTTTTCTTTTACATATTTTTGAGGTTTTAGGACAACAAAACGAACTGAGCCCACAACTTAAGTACTTTTCCCAACACCAGCTGAAGCAGAAATCTTTTAACTGGATATAGTAGGTGATATCCTAACGATGTCTCGCCTGCCCCCCAGCACCAGGGCAGAGTTATCATTCCTTAGATGGTCGGCTGAAGCTGGTAATCCAGCCTCAGTCCCAGAGGCTGTATGTCGGGGACACCCTTCAGCTGGAGTGTGGAGCCGTGGGACGGCCGATCCCTCGATACCAGTGGCACAGAAATGGAGTCCCGATCCTCAACGCCACAAAAAGGAAACTCATGGTGAGGAGAGATGTTTCTTTTAGACGTAACTGTAAAAAAAATTCTATGTTCTTCTGAAACTGTTTGCTGTGTCCTTAGCGGTCAGATGTTAAAATGCATGACCTGGCATCTATTTTGCTACCAGATATTACAGCTTTCTTAATTGTTGATAGCCAACATTGCTCACACATCGTAGATAGAATATTTCATTTTTTTTTAGGGAACAGGGCTCCGTAATAAGTGTGTGTGCTTTTCAGATTCCTCACGTGATGCAGGATCACCACGGCAGGTATCGCTGTGAGATCACCAGCAGCACCGAGAGAATGTGGACCAATGAGGTTGACGTTGTCATAGGTATGTCACACTTCAGTACTTTTTTTTTCATGCTCTAACTATAACCCAGTACAACCAGCTCTATTGTCATCATATCTGAGTGACTATTTGCTCTGTTCTTGACTGAAAGCACCAAGGATATCAGTCCAGATTTCAGGGGCAGTGGAGTTCTCTGAAGGTAGAGTTGAAAGGCCTGGAAAATGGCTTATAACATGGCAATTAACTGCATGCAAACCTTAATCATAACTTTGTTCGAAACCTGAAATTTTGGTTTTTAACTGCATGTTGGTCATGATGATTATTAATATTATTATACAAACACTAACCAGCACAAGGTTAACAGGGTTTGATCTCCAGGTTTCACATCTGTTAATTTTGATCTGATTAATATCATTATTTATAATCAATTTCTTGTTAAAGGAGGGTTATTCTATATTTGTCTTTTTGTTAACAAATCCCATGAAATGGAACAAAACCAATATGGAAATGACCTTGTTAAGCTTATTCCTCTGCCATAGACAGTATTAACTATAAAAAAGAAATTATCGTGACGCAATGTTGAACAGGTGACCCACTCCTTAATTACAATAAACAAGGTGACTGTAGTTTATTTTTCTTCTACCCCAAAAATGCCATCCTAGCAGTGCTGTAAATACACACCAGCGCATCAAATGTGTATTGAATGCAGCTGAAAATAGTCCCGAAGAAATGCACTAATTACTCCTGTTTTTGTGACATTTGCTAAAAACTTCAGTGCCCAGCTGTTTTAGGAAATCTACAGAGCCTTTTTTTAAAAAATGCAACCATAGTGAACTAAAGATTAATGTCTTCCATAGGAAGCAATGACTTTAAGGCTGCCGCACGCAGGGTAGGGAAGAGGGAAAATACTCAGGGACGGACACTATAGGCTTTTCACAAGATTCATTGACAATGAGAAAAACGTAGAATAACACCTGTCTTAATCTCTGAATTTAATCATCACGAGTTGATTCGACATCTCTACTGCGCTTGCTGCGAGGCTTGCATTCCTTTTGATCGTTTTCTCATGAATCAAATGGCGAATCAAAACTGTTTTTTTAGAAACAACTTAAAAATGCTAATTATTTGTGATGGTGATTTATTTATATTTTTGATTCCCAGATGATGTTTACGCCATCGGAGGAGGTAAGTGTAATTGAGTGCTTCAAGTATTTGTGCATCTATTCAAACATACATTTCATTTGCTGTATGATCCTCTTTTGGGTGTTTACTTCAGGTTCCAGTGAATTTTTTCTGAATAGCCTTCCAGGTCAACTTTATGGTGAGTGTCTTTCAGCACATCCTCTTCCTGCAGGTGTTAGTGAATTATGAAAATACGATCACCGTGCTCTTGACTGTATGTTTTATTTTCTGCTTATTTTAGAAATGAACATGGCTGGGTTTCTCTGTGCCACATGTCAGCAGTGTTGCTATATTGTCTGATGCTTTTAGGAACTTTGTCCTGGTCAAAGAGCACCAAAATAAGGCTGTGAAACTTGTTCCTTTCTTGTAATGTGTGATGTCAGCACTACACAGGTGGACAGAATAAGACTTCACAGCATAATGAAGCATAATAATGAAAATACCATAGAGTTTAATAAAAGTCCCTTTGACACAGTGACAAAAGAAAAGGGTACTTAAAGGCTTTACAAAGGTTGGTTTATATTTGCAAAGCTAAAGTTCTAACATGTCTAAGGTGCAGTAAATGTCATTGTATTTACTATTGACACTGCACTATGACTCACTTTATTCCATTGTGCATTTCTTTTTAACTGTATTTCACATAAAGTTCAGTTCTCTACAGATCTTTTTTTGATGCCAAAGGGGAGTTTCTGCCTCAGTGTAACATTTGAAGCTCATCGTATGTCATAAAAAGTAGGATATAGACTGAAGGCTAGACAAAAAGATACACAGCAAAAGAGAACAAACAGCACAAATTTAACAGACAAGAATCCACTTCAAGGTGGGTAAATGTGGGAAAGAGATAAATCTGAATATGTAAATCAACAATAAATCCTCACCAACACTGTCGAGAGACATCATTAATTAAAAAAAAACATTATCCCAATTCTTTAATGACACATGTTAAGGATCTTTGTCAAAACACATTTGCTTGTCTTCTGTTATGTGCCAATATGTATCTATTGAATTTTCAAACTGTCAGATATCATTAGTGGCCTGTGGTTTCGTGTGACTTCCGCCAACTTTATTAACAAGGAAGATAAGAACATTAAGCCAGAAGGTCTGTGATAACTCAGGCTTTATTTTTTTTTTAGTAATGCTTGTATTTTCTATTATATTTGTATATACAGTAAGTATTATACATTGGAAAGAAATTCAAAATATAGATTACAGAGATTGGGGATCCTTTTGTTAAAGCCAGAATATTGATAAGGACATTTTGGCCTCTATGGGGTAGGCTGGACTTGATAGATGTCACAGTAAACACTTGCATCTTGGGGATTACTTTATTTTTCCAATTCACCTTTCAGTTCTGGAAGATGTTTCATTGATGCATATTATCCCATGTCACCTCCCAGCGACTGACAAAGTGGCCCTGCTGATCGGCAACCTTTCCTACCAGAACCACCCGCAGCTCAAAGCTCCCATGGTGGACGTGTACGACCTCACCAACCTCCTGCGGCAGCTCAACTTCAAGGTGGTTTCGCTGCTGGACCTCACAGAGTCGGAGATGAGAAACGCTGTCGATGAGTTCCTATTACTGCTCCACAAGGGGGTCTATGGTATGTTGGGATTTCACAGACCTCTGGGTGGTTCCTGATGTGGTTCTAGATCCAGCCAAGAACCCTTCAAGAATTATGTTTTAGGTGATAAACTTTGATTAGATTACACTACACTAACTGTTGCCCAGACAAATACCTGGAGGGTGAAGCAAGTAAAACTGAATAATAAAGGCTTTACTTACAATAAGAAAAGATGAATATACGAAAACTGTGTCATTTAAACACATTTTTACATTTTTTCTCTTAAATCACATTAATGAATTGGTGTTCTGTCCTTTCCTGTTCAGTGGTATAGAGACATTAGTTTACATTAACATTAAAACTGCGAAGAGGTTTGCATAAACCAGTATTTGGTCTTCTATAAACCAAGCAAATGCACTGAAGTGAACACCTCCTTCTCTAGGTCTGCTCTACTATGCTGGTCATGGATACGAGAACTACGGCAACAGCTTCATGGTGCCCGTGGACGCGCCGAACCCGTACCGGTCAGCTAACTGCCTATGTGTGCAGAGCATCCTGAAGCTGATGCAGGAGAAGGAGACCGGCCTCAACGTTTTTCTGCTGGACATGTGTAGGAAGAGGTGAGTGCTCGAGTCGACGGGTCAGTCTCAGTTATTACATTTCAATCAATGCAATATTGTTTGGACATCACCTTTTGTACGGTTTAGTGCAATTCAAAGTGCTGTACAGACTAACTGATAAAAATTAAGATGAGACATTACAAATGTAAATAATTTTCAGACCAATGCACACATGAAATAAATAAAACCAATAAGAGATTTTAGAAATAAGAATTAAAAAATAAATGTTATAGAATAGATAAGGATGGTGACAAAAAAGATAAAAGGAAATAGAACATTTTAGACATTTACTAAATAAAATAGATTATTAAATTACATAAATAATGGCAGTAGTACATTCTAATCAACAGCAGGACTAAATGATAAATTTACATTCAACTTATAGTCACACTACTATAGGGCAGATCAAAACTCATGAGTAAGAGTCTAATTGCTTCTGGATATCACCAATGTTAAAAGCAGCTCTGGGTAGGGGGGTGTAAGGTTCAGATCCACACAACCCAAAAAATATTACAAATATTGACAGAACAAATGCAACCACTTTGCTCTGAAAACTTTAACAGGAGTTCTACAAGGGAACATGAAGGTAGTGAACATTTAAAACCTGCTTTTCATTCAAACTTTTAGTTTTTATTTAGTGTTAAGTGGTTTGTATAACGTCATGACTACCCACTATTTTCATTATTCCTTAATCTGGCATCTGTCTTTTTTTCTTGATAGATCAAACTTTGGTTGGTCTATAAAATGTCAGAAAAAAACTTTGTTCATTACAGCATTTGTCCAATCAAAAGGTTCCCAAACCCAATTCATAACTGAATAATAATTTTGATGATTTTTTTTGAGCAAAAATGCAACATTGCACGACATGACCTTTTTTTAGGATTATTTTTATCTCTATCAGAGAGCTGTTAGGGATTAATCACCTTCGTCTGGATCTCAGATGGTTTAATTCATTCATTTTCCAGGAACTTCCACGACGACAGCACTACAAACATCGTCCTGAGGGTCACGGCCAACATTGTCTTTGGATACGCTACGTAAGCCTGGAACACCAATTATCACACAAAACTAAATCAGCGCTCTGTACATTCTCGAGAAAATCAGATGTTGCCTTTGTCTTTCGGCTGTGCAGGTGCCAAGATGCCGAGGCCTTTGAGCTGAGCTCCAGTGGCTTCACCAACGGTGTGTTTGTCAAGTTTTTGAAGAAGCGACTGCTGGACGATGAGAAGATCACCGTGGTGCTGGACAAAGTCGCTGAGGGTGAGAGAGGAACAGAAACTTGTTGTATATTAACATCACATGCAGCCCTGCTGCAAGAAATAAATCAGAATATGTGTCATTTATGCAAAGGTAAGAATATTTAATGTAGTTTTTGAGCATGTAAACACAAGATTTTCATCAATAAGAGCTATTAAAATGCAACTTAGGCAGCATTTACATTCAAAAATGAATTTGTGACAGCAAAGATTATCAGGTTACCATGAAGAATTTTTTTAATTTTTTTTTAATGTAAAGACCATGTTGCTTTGTTTAGTTGAGTTTTTTTTGTTGTTTTGTTGACATGCGACGCATAACTTCTCGTGTCCAGACATGGGTCAGTTCGATGCCACGAGGGGGAAGCAGGCGCTGGAGATCCGCAGCAGCCTGTCAGAGAAGAGGGCTCTGACCGACCCTATTCTGCCCGGCGACAGCGCCGATCTTGCTCACGCTCACAGCCGCCAGTGGGCAAAGGCTCACGGTGAGTTCAAAACAAAAACTCCCTGCTGTTTTTATTTTTCATTTTTTTTCAAACGTTTGTTTATCACTTGTTACCACAGAGCTGGGAAGCCCCTGTTTGCCCCCTGCGGCTCAGTGCTTCGCCCTCATTCAAATACTGAATCTGATTAATGTTGACTAAGCACACAAGGCTCTCTCACATCACACACCATCTCAGACATGGAGGCTTCCTGTGGCAACCACACTGTTGCTAGCAACTTGGTTTGTTGATGACCGGACAGCAGATGGGAGGAGTTACAAACAGATCATTCTTAAATCTTCTTCTTCTATCAGCTAATGAATATTTCACCGTGCAAAGACAGAGGCCAATAGGTTGCGCAATGCTGAAGACAACATTAAGCGAATCCTCGTCACCCCTCAGATTTATCTTGGGACCCCTTGGGGGATCTCGACCATCAGGTTGGAAACCTCTGCTGTATGAAATTTTAAGATTCAGAGACATTTTCCCCTTTTTTCCAGTTTTGGTAGCAATTTCGGACTCGCTTTTTCTGAGCTAATGATCTATGACAGATGTAGTAATGTAAAAAAAAAAGTGAGAATATTTTTCGTCTCATTAAAAAAAAAAAAAAAAATTCTATTTAGTCACAAGCTCCTGCTCCAATAAAGCTCAACTTTATTTTAAGTCAACCCATTTAGCATTTCTGAGCATTAAATAAACATTTAATAAATTGTTTGTAACTCACTAGAATCTAGTTATAAGCATCCATAAGTGGAGGTGAAGTGGATAGTACATAATGTACTAGAGAATGACAAAGCAGTTTTAATGATGTAAAATATATCTCCATTATAATAATTTATAATTGTAAATACCTTACATGAATACTAGCTTAAAATGTTCTCATAACCCTTTATTAAATATTTGTATACTTCTTATAAATGGCAAATTTGGGACATAGAAAACTTGTGTTTCTCTTTTAAAATTTAAAGTAAATGGACATTTTTTTTTTTCCTTCCAAAAATAATATGATACTACATGACAACTTGAGAGGTGTAGCATAGAAACTAGGTGTCTGTGTTTTTGAAACCCATCAAATGTGCAGTGTAGCAGTTGCCTGAAAAGTTTAAGGGTTGATTTATTTATTTTTATTTTTTTTTTTTGTTATTCCAGAGCTTCCTGAGAGTATGAGTCTCAACTTTGACTGCGAGGCTCAGATCAAGTTGGGCTTCGCTGCAGAGTTCTCCAACGTGCTCGTCATTTACACCCACATCATCAAGAAACCCCAGGACATGTCCTACTGCCAAGCTCACGTCACCGACTTCTCACAGGTCGGTAATTTTGTCATGAACGCTGGTTATTGAACCCCTTAAAATAGGCCGTGCCACCCATGGGACACTTTGGCCTTGGCGCGATTCAGATGTTAATTAGGTTATGTTTATTTTTTTAAGGGGTTCAGAAAGAGCAGGAAATTTCTCATCTTACAGGAACCTTGTAGGAAAACTTGGAGAATTAAATCCGTTTCCCTGCTGTGTTATGAACTAAACTAAGCCACAAAATGTGTTTACTGTAAATTCAACTGAAGTTATTTATTTTAGAGTGGATGTGTGTGTGTGTGTGTGTGTGTGTGTGCTTGTGGATACTGTACACTGCTACCTGCCTCCTTTCCTAATTGCAGGACCTTGATGTGGATCCTAAAGAGATGAACAGAGAGACTCCGGAGGAGACAGGGATCTACCTCCTGTCCAGCAGCCTGCCACAGCACTGTCTCTACACCAGACTAAGCTCACTGCAGAAGCTCCGGGTAAAAGATTTCAGCATATAGGGCTGTAAAAAGCATAATCTCTTTAATAACCAAAAAGCTTTATCCTTATGCCCAAGTTGTTTATTTTTTAGTTTCTGTTGTATTTGGTTATTATTATTATTATTATTAACATCATTATTGAAGCATTAATTTTAAGGGGAACTTTAATGTATAAGCCTATTTTTTTTTTTTTACTCCTTATATTTAGTAGATTTAGAAATATCTCAGTGCATAAAGGTAAACTTTTAACTTGCTGGTGGTGCTAGATGTATAGTTAGGGGATGACCAGAGTCACTAAGATTCATCCTCTGGGCAACATGAGAGTTTGTACCAAAATTCAAAGCATAGTTTTTAATAGTTGTTGAGTTATTTTAGTCTGACAGAGACATCGATATCACTAGCAAGATCTCACAACCCGCTTAATTTACTTTTAAAAAAGAGTTAAATAGCAATAATCTACCTCTCAGTCTTTCATTTGTATTCATTTAAGATAGAATACCTTTTTTTTTTCATGCATCCGTTCTAGAAAGTAGTTGGTTGTATTCATCACAAGACAATAGATTCCGGGTCATATAACAAAAATGAGGATCTTTATCAATTCTACTCTTTCTCCTCTAACCCCACATGCAACAGGAGGAGCTGGTCTTCACTGTGTGCCTTCAGGGCACCTTCTCAGCCATGGACAACGATCCCATCCACTGGACCAAAAGCATCAATATCGGAAAGCCACTGATCGCCCGACTGGACCTGCACCGGGCCATGCGGAGGAATAGCTGCCTGCAGACCTGCCTGATGCCCCACAGCCCGTCGCACAGCCCCTGTCACAGCCCCGGGCCTGAACACCACCTCCAACTCCATCACGTGCAGCACCATGCCCAGGACTACAGCCGCCTGTCCCCGCAGCAACGCTACCTGGACGTCTACGAGTGTGTCCAGGGTGCAGTGGGAGGCTGCGGGGATTCCTGCTACGAAAACATCAGCCAGTGTCACTATGACCGTTCGTACAGCTCAGGGGGCGTGCTCTCCAGCTCACCGGGCAGGCTTAGCATCCCCATAGAGGCCGGGGACGACATCAACGAGCTGCAGACCGTGTTCATCAACAGCCTGCAGCTTCAGCACAATTGAAACGGCCGCTGGATATTATTGATATTTCTCACAAGAGAAGCTATAATGTCTTTTAATATTGTACCTAGAATACTGCTGCTCTTTCTGTAACATGATGTTATATTCATAAACTGAAATGCATTATTTGTCTAGACAAGTTGTATACTGACATAGGACTTAAGATTAAAATTTTTGTATCACTTTTTAAGAAAATGAAAAGGTGCGAGATATGTTAATTTACCGATGTTCCTATAAGAGCTAAGCTAAAGTTCAGGACGGTGTCAAGACCCAACGTGTCACAGTCCTCGTGCAACAGTATTACATAGAGTTTTTCCTATTTAAACTACGAGCTAACAGCTCTGACATGGACAAGATAAGAGACAAGGCAGTGTGAACTCAAGGCTTTTATTAAACAGGAGCATTGTAAACTAACTAGTCTGAAAGAAAATTTGTATTTAGTTAAGGAAACTGAGGTAGGGGGGCTCCCTCTGCTGTACAGTTAGAATAATTATCTGAAGATAAGATTTTTCTGGTGACTTTTGTGTCAGAAATGACAATAAGGTTCAGTAGGAGTGTCAAACTCACCATTTCAGAGGTAATGATTTAGACCAGAGACATTCTCTGTATAATGTCATCCGTTGACTGCAAAGAGAAGGGACAGTATAGGTTATTTTTTTTCCCACACTTTAAAAAAAATTATTCTGTTCATTCACAAACAAATACAAAACACTGAGAGAAACAATATAAGCTTATATGTTTTTATGACGACCAACTTGTAGCAACAGCTGTCAGATATATGTACAGGAGTAAAAACAATAATATTCCCTCTGAACTTAAGAAATATAAAGTGGCATAAAATGGAAAATATTACCTCAAAAATTATGTACGGTACCTGATTAAATGTACTTAGTTACTTTCCACCCCTGATCGTGGATAAAATGTTTGAGATTTGATATGATTACAAAAAAAAAGAAAAAAAATGATAGGAAAAAAAGTAAAATTTTGAATATGTTTTATATAGCTGTCAGATAACAGAGATCTCAGTTTAATACATATGTTTTATATCTGTACACTGGCTGGGGTTGTACACTATACCTGTATTAACTCGGTACTTTTTGTCTTTTTATATAATTGTGCTTCTGTAAATAAACCCATATCCTGCGTTTTCATTATGATTAGGTTCTTTTCCAGAGGCTTTAAGAAACCTTTTGATAAAAACATTGCAAATAGTTTCAGGGGGACGACATTTTGAGACCTAATTTTCTGCTTTTTCTGCATTTTATCTTGTTCTTGAGATAAATTTATTTTTCTATTTTAGTTTTTTGTTTGTTTTAGCATGTGTTTTTACCTTTTTAAAAAATACTTAATTTCTCAGTAAGCCAATTATTTTATTTGATCTCTAGCCATGTTAGAGAATAATCATTCTTAAATAGTTCTAACAAATTTTTTTTTTCACAATACCTCCTGTCTTAACTGCTGTAGCCCAATTTTGCCTTTTCACCTTTTTAAAAACAACATTGCTTCAAAGTTTACTTGAAGTATTGACCTAAAATAAGCAGAATTACTACATTTAGAGAAACTATTTCTGTCCACCCTACTGCAGGAGCAAACTAAACCATTAACACCTTACGGGGGGGGGGGTCCCTAAGAAGCTCTAATATTTTTTTAGATATAAGAAATAGTTGGTCAGGCTAATTATTTATGGATTATTTTTTGTGCCAATAATGTTAAAATTCAAAATGACAGATAAAAACGATAACTTAACCTTGCGTTTTACGAGGGCCTGGCCCCTGGCAACCACTTCTGACCACTCTAGCAAAAAGGTGGCAACAACTTGATGGTGCCTGAAGTGAAGGTAAAACATCCTCATGAAACTAAAACGAAGTCCAGTCGAACCTGGCACAGCACGTCTAGATATGCAAACACCCTAGTTATCATTACGAGATCTGCAACAACTCCCAAGCAACCACCATGACTGCCCTAGCGACGACCTGTCAAAACTACCACTTTTAGCACCTTAGCAACCACACACCAACTTCTAGCAAAGATAACTAATATACTAACAACCCCCTTTTATTTTCCCAGTAAACACCTAGTACCACCCAACTAGCTCATACCCCAAACTGCATTTGCTTCATACACCGAATCACTACATAGGAGCCACCCCACACCAATCTAGCAAAAATATGGACGCACCCTGATTATCATTTTAAGACCCGTAGCAACTCCTTAGTAACTACCTAAAAAAACCTGATAACCCCTTTTAGCAACCTAGTAGCCCTGTTACAAACAACAAGTAATATCCCAGCAACCACCAAGTAATTCACCCTCAGAAACATAGCGACCCAGAAGTAAACGCGTCGCCCAAACAACTTTTTCTCAGAACAAGTTTTTTGTTTTTTTGTTTTTTCAGAAAATTTAGTCTGTTACATCCTTATCATGTGTACATAAAGATATTTCAAGTTTTCTGTGTGTTTATAAATTCATTTCTTTCTCTGTCAGAGACAAATGGCCCAACGCCTGAGCCATCAGGTCCCAATAATCCTTTGCCAACAGAAGTAAAAAGTTTTGACCTTAAAGGTAACTGTTTTTAAGCATCAGCCCATCGTGTATATGATACATTTAATTAGTCAGCATATTATAAATTTTTTCATCCCAGCTTGATTTGTAAATTTTTGCTTTGGAATATTATAGTTACAGCAGATAATTTTGTTGATATTTTTGTCTATAAAATGTAATATTATGGCAGAGTTAGGTGTTTTGTCAGGTCAAGATGGCTGCTTTTTCATTCAAGTATGATCCCACTTTTCTGAAAGGGCCAGACGTCTGATTTTTAACCCTGTGTTTGAAACCCCTCTCCGCACAGGTGAGAGTAGCACTGAGAAAGTTGAACTGCTGAACCCTGTCAATCTGGTGCTTGAGTGTAACTGGACCAGTGCTGAGCCCAAAATACCGAACATAACTGGTCACTGGAGGAGAGATGGGGCTGAGATTGAGAACAGCCGTCTCACAGTGCAGTTGGTGAATGAGCAGTACAACCTCAGACGACAGTAAGTGCTTCAGGTGTTCATTATTTTATCCATTAGCTCCAGAAAATGAAGTTTTATCTGAATTTTTGTAGGTCTTTATAGGTATTTGCCCCTATCCACTGTGAGCTGTGCCTCGTGATTCAAATACCCCGATTTACAAAAATATTTAATAATGTGTAGGTATTCTTATATTTCTTTACATTTAAAAAAATAATGTTTAATCTCCCCTTTGCAGCTTGAGAATGTTTGTCTCCACTTTTGTATCTAAAAGCAATGGAATGTATCAAAACTAATGAAAATGAAGACTTAATTTACTTTACATGAATGTAAAATACACTAGTTTGCTACCACTACTATTTTTGTTGAGTTATAAGTTATAAAATGTACTTTCAACCAACATTAATATATAAAGATATAATATGTTTTGGTATGAAATCTCTCGTCTATTTTTACTTTACAGGTTCCGGATTGACAGCAAAGAAACACTTGGAAATTACTCATGCGTGTTTGGAAATGAAGCGAAAATAGTTTTTATATTGACAGGTAAGCATCACATCCTTTAGTGAGTCACGTTTGTTTACACCTGCATCGCATTGCACAATCTCAGAAAGCATTCGTCTTGCTAGTAGCTCATCAAGTCCCTGCCGATTAATGGATATCAATATTTACACTCAAATGCTCAAAGGGTGCAGTGCAGAGACTACACGAAGCCATTTTCTCACCCTTATCTCCCACCCTTCTCCCCATTTTTCCACCAGGTCCACAGATTGCTGAGGTGCGAGATAAGCCGATAATCAGCTATATTGGGGATTCTGCAGTGATGTCATGTAAACTGGAGAAAAACCAACCAAAGCCCAACTCCTGGAACTGGTACAAAGCAAATGGGACAGAGAAAGTAAGAGTTCTGCTCACTCTGCTTGCTATATTTGATGTAGTGTTGGGTGAGATGTTATTTCTAAATTGTCACCTTATCAGCATTTGTTTTACCTAGATTTTAACTGCTCAGTGGAATGAAAGGGGCTGGCAGTTCGTTTTGGATTTAGGGATCTAGAAATTGGCAAAATTCTGAGCAAGAGACAACTTTCTTGTTCATTCATAATTTTGTTCATGGGAAAGGATCCTGGAGAAATATGGGTTTGTTTGTTTGTTTGGTTTTTTAAAGAAATCCAGATCATCAATACATTTCCAATACATTAGCCCCCCCCCCCCCCCACCCGTATAGGATTGGTAAATTTGAAAACTATTTTTTTTATCATAACCCTGATAAAGCAACCACCTGATGAGAAAAAGCCTGGCATTTAAAAGCACACATGACCTGACCCCGTTGATTGATAGGATGGCAAGTAAAAAGCTGTGTGATGCTATTGTCCTTCACGAGCAGAATATCATTGTTGCCGAGCTTAACACATATAACATCGAAAACAAAGAGGAAGAGAAGTCGAGCAAGCTAGTGGTGCACAGCGTGACGGAGGCCAACTCCGGCTGGTATTACTGTGAAGCGGTGTACAACATCAGCACCACGATGAGCCACGTGGAGCTGCAGGTCAGTGGTGGAGAGTAATTCAGTACATTTGATTAAGTGTTACACGTTATCATAGTTAGAATTCAGATGATTTTGACTAGTTCCACCAAAAGAGAATCCCTCTGTAAACTTCTCAGGTATTTTTCTTTAACTAATTGTTTCAGGCCCAAAGTGGTAAAATTGTCCAATATATTATAAGAAAGCAAAGATTTAAGAGAAGTTAAAAAAACAAAGAAAAAAAAACCCGAATTTGTGTAGCAGAACTTTTTTTTCTTCCTGTTTACTGCCCCATTTATCATCTCACAACCCCTCGGATTAAGCTAATGAACCTTTGGAGGGGCCTGACCCCTAGGTTGGAAACCACAGCCGAGCACTACCTAATTATATATAAAGTAGTTAAAACTATCTTGACCCCAACCAGTTACAACAACAAAAGGCTAATTAGACATTAATGCATCAGTGTTAACAATCTAACAATGTCAGATATAATAATAAATCATTTACAGGGGGGATTTTACTTTTTATACTTTAATCATATTTTGCTGTCAATGGTTGTGTAAGTCTATTTTTATAAGGTTTTGGATACAGCACTTTTACTTGTAATGGAGTATTTTGGACTTTGTTGCACCTGCAAAAATCTGAATGCTTCTTCCGCCACTGCTTGAAGGTAATCTGCTTCTGGGAGCCTCTGAAGCCCTTCCTAGCCATTCTGGTTGAAGTGATCGTCCTGGTCGCCGCCATCCTGCTCTATGAGAGAAGTCAGTCCAAGAAAAATTGTGCAGAAGGTAGTCAGCCAACATACAGGCACTCTTGCTTATGTCAGCATGTATCTATTGTAACATATTTTGTCTTTTAACCTGAAATTATTTGCTTTATCCTCAGGAAATGGGACAAATTCTGACCAAACGAACACACTGTGAGTACTTTGTGACTGGTGCTAACTCTCTAACGATGTTTTTGTTGGCATTCCTGACAAGGTGTCGTTTATAGAGGTTTATAAGCTATAATTAGTACGGTGATAAATTATTTTATAACATTTTATCTATTAGTTATAAACCAACAGCTTTCGGGTTGCCAGATTGTCGAGAATTCTCATCCAGCAGGAACCCTTGTCTTGTCTTTTTAGCTCTTTAATCCATTTGACTATGTGACCCCTTATCTTTTGGTACAGTGCTGCAGGACATCTGGACCAAAATCCAATTATAAAGAGCTTTTTAATGAATATGCTTTAATGAATGCTTTATAAAGCAATTAATTACAGCTTATAAATCCTTTATAGATGGTGCCTTATCAGAGAGAAGCTATGATATATCTTAAAAGTTTGATGCATATATTTGTGGTTCATCATGATGTAAATTTTGACACTTTTATCAGGACGCAGGGAGAAAATAATGGACCAGAGGCAAGTTCTTCAATGAGGCAGCGCAAAGTTTAACGACGTGCAAGTCTGCAATCCACTATACTCAAGCTTCTTTAAAGCTATTTTGCTCATTTCTTTAACGTGAATTTTAAAGCTTAAAAGCAAAATTTAAAAAAAATGACCTTGTGAATATGTCCCCTCAACATATTTTCACCAAAAAAATGCAATAATCATCACTTTTTAATCTTTGTTTTTTATTAGTACACAGTTTCCTTTTTTACTCTATTTCACTGGAAAAATGTTTTTTATTTTATTTTTATTTTTTTTTACGGAGGTTGAAAGAGCAAAGCGTTTACCTACTTTGTTTTTTTAGTACTGCACCCTTAATATGTATTCTCACTTCCTGTTGAGAAAAACAGATCTTGTCACCTATTTCATACCTCACTCTGCCTCACTTCCTCTTCAGAGTGGAATTACATTTTTTTTTGATTTCCAAGGAACCTCACCACATCTTTACCGTTTATTATGTATTATGGTTTGTGAGCAGTGCCTTACACTCTTAAAAAGCAATTAACTAACCAATCATACTGTTCTTGCAAAGACTTTTTGTCACATTTTAGTTTGTCCTTACAGTAATGTGTGTCTAACACTGTGTTGACATACCACGTATTACCTTAATAACATATGTATCAAGATTTATCATCATGCATGGAGATGTTTGCATCTTTTTCAGGCTAGTGTATCAGATGATTGTCAGAAAAGTCATATTTTCCCCTAATCATAACTACAGCTGTGTTTCTGTAATTGTCAGTGTTGAAGATGTGCCACTGTTAATGTCAACAAGCAGATTAAAACTACACAAATCATTGTTATTGGTTTTCCTTCAGTAACTGCCCTGTTAACTTGCATTTTACACATTTTTGTGAAAGCACTGGTGTTTGCCGATATAGATACCCATCTAGAGGAAGAGTCAATGTAAAGGGGAATTTCACCAGTTAACACATCTGTCTGTTTACGGATATTGAGGAGTACTTCTGCGTAAGTGACAAAGTTGTGCAAAGCCTTTTGTGTTTAAAGTGAAATTTTCAGACCCTTCGACTGAACTGTTGGTGGTTGAGTTGCATTTACGCTGTAAAAGAGCGTACAGGAATCTTTTCTCCTCTACTTAATGTAAATATAAGATTTTGTTGATCTCTAGTTAATTCAATGATGAGTTGAGTAAATGAGCTTTCTCAACTCAACATTAAATTAAGTTTTTAAGGAAATAAAATAAGCATATCAGCAGACTGATAAACCCTGCATACATGCAATCTGGAATGGTTTTACAGTGAGTGACTATGTAGCCAATGTGTTCATGTAACAGGTATAAGTCAGGTCCGTTCAAGTACCAAGCTTTGTGGGGGGCACAAAATTAGACCCAAAAGGGACTGTGCTTCAGAGACTCTTCTTTTTTGTAATTTGAGGAAAATATTCATGAATGAACTTGCTGTTTGTCTTGAATACACAGTTGTGTGAACAGTTGTTTTTTCTCATGACAGTGAAAACAACAAGAGCCAAAACAGAAGCTAGTATTGATTTCAGTTGCTACCGCGACAAATTTATAAATTGGCAGTCACTGTAAGCAGCCTCTCATGTTTCCTTTTTACAGCCACTGGTACATATCTTTTGGTTTTACACAAGTTGTTAACCCCCCTTTATATTTCAACACACAACACTTTGAGCAAGATTATTGAACCAGGGTTCAGCTAAATGATTTACAATGTCTGTATCAGGTTTTGAGAAGCAGGATGGAATCTAAAAAAAAAAAAAAGGAAAAATAAAAAGAGGATCTCTCTAGTTCTGCTGCTTCTATTTTCTATTCATCATGAGTCCAACATTGATTCGAGAAATATGTCCAATAAAAGGTTACAAATTTTAGTAATATGCACTGATAAACACATAAGACTGTACATTTGTAAAGCATGATTTTATTTTTGCATAAATACAGTCTGCACAATAATAACAACCAGGGATGTGTATTTTTCTGATGTGTTGTACTTTGTTCAGTTTTCAACCAGATACACCTCATTAACACAGCTTTACCCTTAATATTTCCTGCTTTAACATTACATTTTATACAATCTGACAGATCTTCCCCGCGTCTGCCATGTTGGCTCTATAGAAGCACTCTTTTTCATTTCCTGGGTTCCCGCCTTGGAGAACACACAGAGGCAAAGAATCACATGAGAGGACAGACAACCGAAGAAGTCTATGGCTGGTTCATGAGGAACTGCACCAGCAGCTTGATGACGCTGTCATTCAGGCCCACAACCTCTCCGTCCTGCACCCCCTCGTACAGGGGCAGGCTCTCTGTGCCCCACAGAAGGTTTTTCCTGGGGTTGTTGGCGTCGGTCTCCACGGAGAGGGCCACTGTATTGAGCTGGTAGCAGAAGAAGGAGAAGAAACGGCCGTCTGTGATCACAGCCTGGGACACGAAAGGCCGGGTGACATCCTCGTGGTTCCAGAAACCTATAGAGGTGAGAGGGAATTAAGACCACCGGCTATTTCCTCCCTCTCAAGTAAAAGTGTTTTTTATATATATATATATATATATATATATATATATATTTATTTACCCCCCCCCATATATATACTGTATCATAAGCTGTAACAATCAAGTAGTAAGAAATGCATCTGTTGTCTCTCTGTGTTGATAACTCACCCTGGTACATGGCCTGAGCTCCTGTCCAGGCAAACAGGCTGGCGAGTCCATTGGCCCTGAGGAAGACCTCCACCTGGTCCGACTGCTGCTGCCGGGCCATCCGGTCCCTGTGGTAGCGGTCGGGAACCAGGTGGAACTGAGTGTGACCGTAGCGTGCAGGGTCTGGTAGCTTAGAACCTGTGAATGTGACCAAGGGGACAGGTCAGGATTGTGCTTCTTACTTATGTTCCAGCATGACAGGTTTTTAATTACTTTTTCATTACAGTGACATCTTTCTCAGTATTATTGATCTCTGATTGATACTAAATCTTTGTTACTAAAGAAAATGTTTCTACTGTTTTATCAACAAAACAACTGATTGATTAATCAAGGAACCAATCAAAAAATTAATGCATATTAAGTAATAGTAGTAAAATAAAAGTATAATAAAACAATAAATGTAAAAACCCTAAATCTGCAGTTGTACATATAATTGCACTAAGTTAGAGCAGTGGAAACGCTAAGAGCAAAACACAAAACCACTGAATGTTTCCGGTAGTAGTATCTCAAAAACAAGAAGTACACATAACTCCTAGACTATGACTTGGACTTGATGTATGACTTGGTCCACAGCTCAGTCTGTCTGCACATGTACACTGAAGACACTGAAAGTTGCCTGGTAGCGTCCCCTAGTGACGGCAAGAGGTAACGGAATAATTAGATATTCAACTAACATGCCATGACAGAGGACGTTGATGATGAATTCATTTTTAAGTGTCGCTTAGTTATGGTAAACAAAACACACCACAAAGTGTAAGAGTTGTGAAGGACACAATAATGTTTTACAATAATAGGTGTTCAGTATGAAAACAAAGCTTAATGTTCACTAAGCAGTTGACAGTATTGAAGATAGAAACAGGCAGATCAAATGCGGAAATCAAATGCTGTTATTTTTTTCAATTACTTTTTAAAATTTAAATTTCACTGTTATCTCTCATTTTACATGAAATGTCACAGACGTCAAAATTCCCAATGAAGTTACAGACTTAAAATGCCAAAAAACAATAAAATCGTCAATGAATGATGTAGTTTTTGGTTCCTTCTGCCGGTTCTAAGGCATTTTAAGATGCTTTTAGCCTCCTACGAGTGGCCAGGAGGCACTCGTTCATCTACGATCATTTCAAGGAGTGTCTTCAGTAACGAGCCTTTGGTGGAATATCTCTTAAGCTTCAGAAAGTTCCTAAGATGGATGTTTCTGATGTGTTGGGCCTAGGATGCTTTTGGGAAAACAAGGCCCAGGATGGTCCACACATAAAAGCCAATTAGACTTTTATATTTTTCATTTAAAAAAAATATGCACAGAACATTTTTAAATTTATCTTCTTTAGGTTACTCCAAAAACACATAACCACGATGAAGTAAGACAAAGTGGATGTGATCGGTCTCTCCGTTGCTGTGTTACCTGTGAAGATATTGTTGACATACTGTCGTCTGAACAGAGGCATCACGTTGGGAGCAAGTGTGATCTCTGGAACTTCAGCTGCATAGGACGCCTCCAGCGGGACAAACTGAGAGAAATGACAAGGACAGAAAGGGATATGTGATATTTCCGTGTCTGTCTGTCTAAATGACTTATGTCCTTCATCGATGTGTGCACTGATTTCCCTCAGTTTGATAGGTTCGCATGTGTACAAACCCCAAAGAGGAATGAAATATATAAAACACTACGCAAGACCCAGAGTCCAGGTAAAGATGTTCCTCAAAACTTTCAAAAGAAAATGCCATGAGATTTTTGATGGGTTGCTCCATGGTGTGAAAATCATTACTACCTGTGGCAGCTGTTGAGTGATCCTAATCTGACAGATCGGGCGGTCGTCAATTTGGAACCTGGTTGGCTCCAGTCGGCCTCTCCGGTGCCCCTTTGGGATGATTCGCTGTCCTCTCCTCCAATAAAAGTTCACTTGGGGATTAATATCTGATAAAGAAAATAAACATTCTAATATATACCATCCTGAAATGTGCAAATCTGCATGAGTATTTATACTTTTGATACTTCAAGCATGTGTTAGGGCTGCAAGTAACAATTATTATGATTATTTTCTTGATTCATTGTTTAATCAATCAGTAAGCAGAGGTAAAATGTCAATTTCAAGTTCTCAGAGTAGAAGGTAAAGCATTAAAATGTCTCATTTTGTCTACCCAAGGGGCAAAACTTAAAAACTTGAACTTTACTATGATATTAAAATAGAACTTTCATATTTGAGAGGCTGAAAATAGTTGTTTTTTGGCATTTCTGCTTAATCAATTATCAATATTGTTTTTCCCGCAACTGACAAATCGCGTAATCATTTCTGATGATGATTTCTTTGTATTTTTACTCAAGCAAAATTCTGAGTGCAGGGTTTATACTTGTTATTTAGTATTTCTACCCTGTGGTATTGCTATATTTACTGCATCAGAAGATGAGAGTACTTCTTCCACTACTGATCATCCATACCTAGACTGGAGAGGAGGAGTTGTGGGTTGTATTTGGCCAAACTGTAGGTGAGTCCGGTCACCAGGTTTCTCAGAACAGGTCCGAACCTAATCTCCTGCTCTCGGTACAGGAAAGGTTTGCGTTTCTTTATTTGCCAGTGCTCCTGTAAAATAACATGGGTGACCAAGTTGCGGATGTCCGCGAACGCCTCATCCCCAATCCCCGGCACTGCGGTTTGAGCCGTGGCCGAAGGCGATCCCTCCTCCACCGGTTCGGTCTTCCCCGGGCCCAGGCTGAATTTCTCGGGCAGACCCGGGATATAGGCGGTCTTGGTGAAGTGCTGGTACCATCTGTCTGCGTTCCGGGCGAAAGTCTGGGGGTAAACCACGAATTTCTCCCGCTGGATACGGGTGACGAGGGACAGCTTCTCCTCCACCGGGGAGGCGCAGATCTTTTTCACATGCTCCTGGACCTGCCGCAGCCGGGCCGATTTGCTTTTAGCCGTCAACGAGGGGACGATGGGGGGGTACGCCGGCTCCTTGGCCGCAGCCTCGGTGTGGACGAGCTTTTTGTGTCTGAACGGAGGAAGGTTTTTGGGTAACAGCAAGGGCAGCCGTGTGCGGGCCGCCATGTTTCTGCTTCTTCTTCGGTTGCGCTGACCCGATAGCGGAACTAGCGGTCTCCCACAACAGCGCCCCCCTACTGCACGGGAAGTCACAATAAAGATATATTAACCAGTATTTTATGTCTCTAAAAAGCTACCCCATACATAGGCGCTGAAAAAGTAAAACTAATCACTGTATTTTATTTTAATTTAAGTCCAAATTATATGAGTTACCAATGCTAGCACCGTGGTTAGCATCGGCGACCGCTGACGCTCTTGAACGACGCTTGCAGCCATAAAAATGTCCCCTTTAGAGACACTAAAAAATGTCGGAAGTATGAAACGTTGTAACATAACTATTGGAGATCGTGAGACTTGGAGAGCATAAAGTGCACTTTGCAGGGAATAAAGTTTATTGACAATGAACTTCGAACCAATATCTTATAACTGATAGGAAAAGGGAGACTTTTCGGACGGTAAATTGCGCCATTCTTAGGTTTCTCGGACCGAGGCGCGTCTTCCTTCTGATTTTAAAACCTTTAAAACCTTGCCCGTGTCTAAATCTCTTCACGACTCTAAAACGAAAATTTCACACCCCTGTCGCAGTGTGTCGTGTCTCTGCAGGCTGCTGTAAAACGGTAAAACTGTAAAAAGTCACATTCACGATTCGATTCTGGACTCGCAGGGGAAAAAAAACAAAGAAAACACAAAGTCACATGTTGGTACGTGAAGGTAACGTTAGCGTAGTGTTTTGGTTTGTGAGCAAGACTTTTATCTCTACTGCGCAGTTGTCTGTGCAGAATATCCTAAATAAACCCTTAAATCTTTACTTCGGAAAACTATAATAGCTAAATAACCATCTATGTATTTTCATCGAATTCTTCGGGGACGGTTCGTCGGGACCGGAGCGGCTCATCTCAACCGTCTGCACCGTGTTCGTCGAGCCGAGGTAGCGTCTCCAAAAAGTACACGGTCGATCTCGCCCCAGCGTTTTCTCTCTTTCAGCGCCCGCCCTGCCAGCTGCGGTGGTGGCTGTGGGGGACCCGCAGTGCCCCGCCACCGAGGGGTCCGGTTGATTGTGCTGTTGTTGTGTTTCGTTAGCATGCACGGATCCGCCGTTAGCTCGGAGCTTTTAATTGCCCCTGGTTGTCTGTGTTGCACCGACCCTCAGAGGCCGCTTTGCACCAGAGGCGACGAGGTGAGGCTGGCGGAGGAGGCCAGCAAGAAGTACGGCCCCGCAGCCCCGACCATCTTCTCCAAAGTGATCGACAAGAGCATCCCCGCGGATATCATTTATGAAGACGACAAGGTAAGACATCCCCAAAACATGACATCCCCAAAACATGACATCTCCGAAACGTGAAATCCCCAAAACATGACATCCCCAAAACATGACATCCCCAAAACATGACACCCCCAAAACATGACATCTCCAAAACATGACATCTCCAAAACATGACATCTCCGAAACATGACATCCCCAAAACATGACATCCTCAAAACATGACATCTCTAAAACATGACATCCCCAAAACATGACGTCTCCAAAACATGACGTCCCCAAAACATGACGTCCCCAAAACATGACGTCCCCAAAACATGACGTCCCCAAAACATGCCGTCCCCACAACATGCCGTCCCCGAAACATGACATCCCCGAAACATGACATCCCCAAAACAAGACATCTCCAAAACACGACATCTCCAAAACACGACATTCCCAAAACACGACATCCCCAAAATATGACATCCCCAAAATATGACATCCCCAAAACATGACATCCCCAAAGCATGACATCCCCAAAGCATGACATCCCTAAAACATGTCATCCCCAAAACATGACATCCCCAAAACATGACATCTCCAAAACATGTGTCTGTGAATGGTTATCTCTGTTCACCGATTCCACGTGGACTTTAGAGATTTAAAAAAAAAATAGCTCCAACCTATTGATAAAATACAGTGTTGTGCAAAAGTCTGAGCTCACCAGGGCAAGTTTCATATTTTGTTGACTTTGCAGGGAAAACAAGCGAACAGACATTGAAAATGATCCCTCGTTGAAATGTTTATGCACTGTTATGTTTTATCGTACGAACTCAGAAAATAGAAAAATAAAATATTAAGGATTGACTGTGGCATTTGCAAAATTTTGAGCACCATACTACCTGTAAAACATGCAGAACTTCATGAACATTAATTGACTCTGCAAGACTTGTAAGGCATGTAAAGAAATTTCAGCTAATGGCGTCTCCAGACTGATGAATTGTCTGACTCTTTAAATCTTGTGGTAACTACAGCCAATGGACTCCTTTAACTAACAGACTGAGGATCTGAAAATTAGGCCAATAGATGCCTGCAAAGCAGGGCATCCAGCTTGAAATTATCACTGTCTGAAGAAATGGCAGTTAAGGGAACTGTGGAAGCCAAGATAAAACTGTATGTCTGCTGGGCAGAAAGCCACTGCCAAACCGCCAGGTGATTATAAAAGACCTGTGGAAGGGTTTGGCAGACACAGCTGTGGTAGCGCACCTTTCCACGATGCAGCGTTGAAGCATCTGAATACTCACTTAGCAGGTTGCCCAAACTTTTGCAGATCACAATTATTGTTTAATTTTTTACTCTTTAATAAGTAAATTAAATAATGAGTAGTGAATCAATGTTTGGAGAAAGATTCATTTCTCTTTTTGCTGCAGGGATTGTATTTCACTTCAAAAATCTACAGAAAATGTAATTTGCCCTGGGGTGGCAAAATTTTGCATACCGCAGTAACACTTAATATATGTTGTATTTGTATGTTCTTCAGTGTTTGGCGTTCAGGGATATCAGCCCGCAGGCTCCTGTTCATTTCCTGGTCATTCCAAGGCTCCCTATTCCCAGAATAAGTGAAGCCAAAGATGATGATGCTGAGGTAAATTGTTCCATCAATTTTTGTTCATTTACCAATACCAATGATGATATTGCTCATGGTTCCTGAGTGATAGGAATTAACATTTCTGTGGACTGTTGGAATGCTCTTAAAAATCCTGCAACAAACACAGTAAACAACACACAGCAAGCCTGCAGTTTACCACCAAGTACAGACCCGGCACCAGCTGTTGCAGGCATAAAATCTATTCGCTGTCACTGTCACCTTTTTGTAGCTTCAGGACATATTCACTCTAAGCAGAGGACCAGGATAACAAATCATTGCCACAACTTGAAATCATGTGTCTGCTCAACGTGTTGAACAGCTACATCCAAAATCCCTAACAGTTAGGAACTTCAAACTAAACCAGCTTCAGCTGATGTTACTCACCTCCCTCAGAGAAGTAGATTTTTTACCCTAGGGTGTGTGTGTATATATATATATATATATATATATATATATATGTATATGTATGTGTGTGTGTGTGTGTGTGTGTGTGTTTGTGTGTGTTTATGTGTTTATGTGTGTTGGGTTTTTGTTTATTTTTTCAAAAATGACAGGTTAATTAACATTTATATTAGAAAAAAAAAAAACGATGGTTGGCTCTTTCAATAGTAAAGTATGTTAATATATGAGGGACACGGACTGGGGCTAAGGTCCAGCCTGGGCCAAAATATCCCTCCGTGTTCACACACACTCACTGCTGCGCCGCCATCTTTCAGTAAGCATTGAGCAATGGGTAACGATGTAATCTGCACACATTTGACGAAAATCACATCTTTTTTTTTTTCTCCCAAGCTCTTAGGACATTTGTTGATTGTTGCCAAAACTTTGGCAAAGCAGGAATCTCTAGATGAAGGATACAGAGTGGGTAAGTTATTGCGTTTCATGTGAAATTATAGGCTGTTTATTTACATCCACATTGAATTCTGGGTATGTGTCTGGTATCCACAGTGATCAATGATGGAAAGCACGGTGCTCAATCTGTTTACCATCTTCACATCCATGTCCTGGGAGGAAGACAGATGACGTGGCCGCCTGGATAATGGTGTCATGTGTGCACTAATGTGCCTGTCAGCTAATCTACTTTCATGTATTTAATCCAATGCCACTGACATTTTGTATTCTCATCCCATCTCCTGCACACAAATTTGAAAATGTAAATATGCAGATTTAAAAAAAATGTAAAAATAAATTGTAAAAATGAAGAGTAAAGATGTTTGATACAGCTGCAAATAAAGACACTATATCTATAATGGAGAACAGAATTTTGCTTTGTTTTTCTATTGTTTTATAATTTGAATATCTGTATTTGCTTTATTATATCAAGGTACCACTTTCTGATAAAGCAACAATTACACAGGGGTTTTAAGATATAAATAATGGCTCTATTCATATTTTCCTGGTACTCATTTTCTATAGATCTCTGATTAGCAATTGATACAAACAACTTTGAGTTTCTGGGTTGTGGAAAATCCTCCTCCAGTGTGATAGCGTAGGTCTTTAATTCATTAGGGAGACCTTTCCAATGGATTGTTTGACAACCCCCTTGAAAGGTGCTACAGGAGATCTGGACCAAAGTCCATTAATCAGATGTGGACTTACCAGGGTATAATTCTTTGATAACTAAAAACCTTTATACAACTAAAAAACAAATAAATTAGGGAGCTGAAAAGACAAAAGTGTTATGCTGGAGGTGTTTTTCACAATCCAACAACCTAAGCATTGTTCCCATAAATGGATTATAACTGAAATAAAAAGTTTTAATAAATCTGAATATTGGTAAATTATGTATTAACCATTAATTGCAGCATATAAAACTTATAAATAGTGCCTTATAAGAAAGTGGTACCCACTGAGAACCCTTTTTAAAGGCAAAAACTAGTATATTCCTTACCTACAGCACATTTAAAATGATTTTGTATGTTTTGCTGGAACTGATGAATCCCCTCACTAATCATTCACAGCCTCCACAAACAGCAATGTCAGGATATGATATGACTGGGTGGTGTGATTCATTGACCCTGGTGCCCATGAGCAAGGTTAATGTGTGTCACTCGAGAACAGAGGGTTGAACTTTCCTCTATATTTACTTACAAAACAGTGTCCACTTCCTCACACAGGGCTGTCACTGGGTGCGAGGTGCACTCAGGTCAGGCGGAAAGAGGAAGCAAGGCCCGCATTAACGTCACTAAAGTGAGTAAATTGAATAGAGAGTCATATTTTTGGAGACTTGACGTGCAGGTTAAAAAAAAATCCCTGGTCCTCCTCACTAAGCTTCCTATCGCAATTCATACCATTCAGAAAAAGACAGACTCCGGTAGAGGGGAGAGTTTTTAGGAGAGCCGAAAGCCTATATAAGTGTCTCCTGCACAATATCACTAAATTATTGCTAATATTTTTTGTATTTTACCTTTGACTGCCAACACCTTGACTCTTCTCTCCTGATGTGTCAGTCTGATTTCAAATCTTGCAGTTGCACAAGTTTTGTTTAGCTTTTGAATAAGTTTTTTATAGGTCAAAGTCTCATGTATCCTAATAACCCAAGAGAACTTATCTTGTTTTATCATTATTTCCTCTGACATGTCTCTTCTTGTGTATGTGATAATGGCTGTCTAGATTACAATAAAGGCTCAATAATAAACTACTGCTTGCTCAAGCACTGCTTTATGGGATCCTTGTCTTTATACGTCAAATGTTTTGGATGGCCCCCTTGACGCCAGCATCCTCTAATTAACATAAATACAGCTGTTTTTTCTGACCACTGCAGCCTGACTTTTTGTCAGGTTCCAGTTCTACTCCACCTTGATGAGCCATAACCTTTGGTCAAGTTTGCGCAAGTCTCTAAAGCTGCGGACAAGGCGTGAATCTATGTCCCCCTGACACAAGTCCCCTACAGGCTGATAACTCTCTCCAGGGGGGAAACAGTCGAACACCTGTGACAGGTAAAGGTTGATCCAGGTCTTCCCTCCACCTGACCTCTCCTGTCAACTCGATGCCATTCAGCTCATTCACTGGACAAGGTAGGCTGTCCCTTTTACATTTACCGCTTTATGCTTTTTCATGTTAGATTATGTGAACTGTGAAAAGACTTGTGTATCCCTTGTCGTCATACATTGCCATGGGAAATGCATGACTTTTATGAGGATTTTCACAACAAGTTACACATAATAAATCTTTGTTTACTGACATATCACAGCTCGTTTACATTAATTATAAAATTTGAACGAATACAGCAACAATGCACCCCATTGGAGTCTTTGTCATGTTGACAGAAACAAACCAAGTTCACCAGCCCCTTGGGGATGTACTTTATGGTAAATATATTTGAGAACAAACACATGACTAAGAGGTGAATTTAGCCCCCATTTGGCATGAGCAGGCTGCTCGACTTTTAGTGTTTGATCAACAGAGACAGTGTGTCTTTAAACCCCCCTGCTCCGCAGCGAGTGGCTCCAGTTAAAAGCTAAACAAAGAGCCGCAAAGACAGGAGATTTATCTTCTCCTGTAACTGTGCTGGATATTCCATTTTTCAGTTTTTACTTTTTTCTACTACTTTTAATTTGACGAAAAGGATTTTTTTTTCAAAGGTATCAACTCCATTTTGGGTAATGTACAAATCCAAGTCAATATTGAGACAGAAATCTACTATGCACTGTGCACTGTAATTGAAATTTGCATAATCCAGAGCAAAGACTTTGCCGTGGCCACTTCATATTGCCACACCATAGTTTTGTAAGACGTATGAACTTTGGCCCACAGAAATCTTGACCAAAGTTCTCTTAAAAACCAGAGGTCAGACTCGGGTTCTGCTGGGTTGACAGATCTTAATCTAATATGATTTTAATACAGGTGTAGATTCACATTTGTCAGTCAGTGTCACTAATTTGCTATGCTTCATTGATTCATTTTGAACCGTGGACTTCACTGATGACAAACAGTATTTGTGGAGTATTTGAATTGTCTCCACTGTAGCAAAATGTACACGCTAGATGCCATTAATTCACTGCCTGTGGCCCAGACACAAGAGAATGGAGTTGAGGACAATAGTTGAGATGACAATATTTACATTACAATACATGAAACATTGGTTACGCCTTTTGTTAACTTTGAGTTAACGGGTGACACCAATGCAGCGTGTGATTATTACAATCAAATTTGTTCACAGTTCGAAGCAAAGAGTATGGTTAGGTCTTACAGATGTCCCAATGCTGTCTGGCACAGAATTGACAGTTTCGACACTTAGACTAGCGCTGTACGTGATTACATGCCATGGCCCTCATTGGCTCTGACCTGTTGCAATGACCTCAGTGAACGTCACTCTGGTATAAATAAGCAGACAAGTGCTGTTTCATAATCGATAATCTTATCTGCGTAGAGGGTCTTCAATGGAGGAGGTGTTTTAATGCTAATTTTACTTCCCGTCCGTTGAAGACAGTTTTCTCTGTTGGTAGCAAATACAAGATGAGCATCCAAGGCGGTTTGGTAATGAGCAACGGCACTGCAGTCATGGATGGTAACACTGAGAGGTATGTACAATGATGCATGGAAACAAGTTGTAAACGCATCTTTAACCAATTTCAAGCGCATTCTTGTGTATATTTAATCCACTTAGGACAACTTCATTTTAAATTAGGAATTTAAATGGCTTTCACAGCATACCTTCCCAAAAGACACAGACTCTGTCAGGCTCCACAAACCTAAAGACGCACTCCAATCTTATCCTCAACGGAGAAACCACCACAGCAGAGCTGAGCACAATGTCAGCTTCAGAGAACCAGGAGACTCATCCTGAGGCGTTGGCCAAAGCTCCTACATCCTCTGAGCTGGAGAAGGCTACTGAGGGACTTTCACTAGGTAAGAGTCTGAGTGTAGTGTGAAGAGAGAGGAAGTAATCTTATGAGAAAAAACTGCTTCAGGAGCAAAAATATCGAGGATAAAACACTTGATTGTAGAGCACAGTGGTTTCTATCAGCTAAGGGATGCAAGAAAAACTGAAGGGTTTGTGAATTTTGACGAGGAAAGAAATAGGAGAAAACATGGCTGCTCCACAGATAGTGTTTAGTATCTCACTTGTTTTTTTTTAGTGTGTAAGTCTGAATAATTTTACCTTCTCAGATGTCTAAAAACTATTAGAAGACAGAACTATTCAAATGCAACAATTAAAAAAAAACTCCCAGAAAAGCACTCTTACACAAAGCAAGGCTTCAAAATGGGTTTTGAAAAAAACATTTAAGGGACTGAGCTGCTGAGGTAGCCTAAGATCCTCTGGCAGGATTTTCAGGTTTCAAAGAATCGGGTGTCCTTTGAACCTTGGTCTTGATCACGGAGCAGAGAATGGCAGCTTTGGGTTTTTTTGTCATTAATGTCGAAGTTTGAAGGTTATTTCAAAAGTTTCGTCGCCATGCTGTGCCTTTCAAAAATTCAGTGCATTTTGAAAATCAGTTTTCATAACTAATAGGAAACCAGTGTGTGACATGTGTGGTATGTCCTGGGACAATGCCAAAAGAGAGCTAATTGGGCAAAATAAAATTATGCAGGGGGAGGAAAACGAATAGAAAGTTAAGAAGTAGAGTGTGCTATTAAGAAAATTATAATCTGAAAAAGCCCTCCGGGAAGTTTTCTAGATGCAGAAAAGAGGCTGTTGTAAAAAAAAAAAAATCACATGATATACCGTATCAAATGATGTAATAAGAGATAAATAAAACAGTGGTTGTCTGCAAAACTTTATGCTCCAATTGACAGAAATTTTTGGCCTTTCTTTATACAGCTGCAGCTCTGTGAAGTTTTAGTTAGGAAATTAGACCTAATTTGATTCACATACTCACAGCCACATGCTACACTGTGAAGAGAAAAATGCACCTGAGGTCAAACAGCGGTAAAAATAGATAAAATGCTCAGGAGAATATGTTTGAGGAGCTTTTTTGGAAGCTGGGAAGCAAGATAAAAATAGACTTTGCACTATTTTCTTTGCACTTTGCACTGAGTAACTCAGTAAAATCCAGCAAAAGGATGGAGAAAAAAAATCAATTCCGTCCTAGGTTTTTTTGGTGAGACTAAGATATAAAAAGACAGACAGGCCAGAAAAGAGAACGGATTTAAATACAATTCAAAAAGAATGAAAAGCAAAAAACAGGAGGGAATTTTAGCAAGGCCTGTGTGCATTTTTGGAAATCAGCCATGACCTTATTTTTGCCTTTGTTCCTTCATTCAACAATCCAGTCATGCAACTTCACTGCACATTCAAATTTCTTTACGTCTTCTGACCAAACCTGATTGATAGTTGGGCACGGACATTCCAGAGCTGCCTGGTTCGTCTCAGGTAACAGCATAGCCTTCCCCTGTTCTCTGCAAATCATGTTGCACTGAGACAGCAGGTGTAACACACCCACAGGGGAAGTCCGGAGATGTCTGCAGTATTCATATACACCCGACTCTTCTTTTAAAGCGAGAGCGCACTGTGTCTTAGTGTTGTTGTTGTTGTCCTCTGAGTTCGGCTTGTCATCAATGGCGGGTAAATGCAGCTGCCCCTGTTGTCCCAATACAGAAGAGCCTAAGGCTGTTCCCCTGTCGATAGCGCATTTGGGAACGGAACTGGCCCCAGCCGACCAGCTATGGAGCGACAGCCGGGACAAGGCCGTGAGGCTGAGGATGGAGGGCTCAGGCAGGGCGTCGGAGACTCCTATCACCATCCACCAGATGTTCCTGGAGACGGTAGAGAAGTACGGGGACTGTCCTGCCTTGGTCTCCAAAGAAGAGGGCCAATGGGTGACCCTGACATGGAGGCAATACTACGAGCAGTGTCGGGCGGCTGCTAAAAGTTTTCTCAAGGTTTGTTTAAATATTGACTCATTCTGCATATATTGTGCAAAAGACTAAAGAATACTACTTTGTGCTTGAAATATCATGCAATCAGCGAGTATTTGGGCAGTAACTTTCGTTCTGTTGCCTCTACATCAGTGCATTGATTAGAAAGAAACTTTAACCATGAGATTACAATTCTTGTTTTCACTTTAACTTAAAGTGTCATCTTTGGGTCAAAAATATAGAAACTGTAGCCTTGTCTATACATAATGCACTGCACTGCAAAATAGGTTTTTCAATTCAAAGAACAGGGAAATGCAGGCATCTCTGTTTTTCTAGTCCAATTAACAGGAAAAGAAACAAGTCAAGGCAAATTCATCAATCGTGTTTGTAGACAACAGTTCATTACACTTAAACTTTAAAAGGAACTAAGTGGACACGTTGCCGTAAGCAAGACACCAGTATGGATATTTCCCCCACAATCATGCAGCCATCTTCACGTGTTCCTTGCCTCAGGGGCTTTTGGGCATCAGTAAATGAATAAGCTGTTGGACTAAGGTCAGGCTGCCTTGTTCGTATAATTAGTGTCATTATCGTCTTGCATTGTGTTACATTTGGGGGACTTGGGAAAAAAATGTGACACAAGCTCAACAGGCTCTAAAAGTTCTAGTCAATTTGCATGTGAACACCAACAAAAATAATCCAAGAATTAAAGGGCAACGCTGACCCTTGAATTCCTGGCCCCTGTTTTGTAAACAGTGCTTCACAATTTACATCCTCACTGCAATCTCCCCGGAGTGAGAACAGGCTGCTGAAAACTAACACTCGGGCGTGTGAAATCCACAGCTTGTGTTACGTCTCCTGTTTCATTGCCATGTTCACACGTCATGAGGTGGAGTGGCTTTTGAAACGAGATGTGGGTCAAAAGTAACCGAGGCACTGTGCCACTTGGTCATTAAATGTACGTTTTATTTTTTTGTTGTTTTTTTTAAATAACAACCTCGTTCATTTTTCCATTAGTTGGGGCTGAAACGTTACCATGGTGTCGGGATCCTGGGATTCAACTCCCCTGAGTGGTTCATCTCAGACATTGGCTGCATCTTGGCCGGGTAAGATCTGTTTTAAGGAACGGAGGAAAAATAAGATTGCTTGCAGACCTTGCAGTCTGCTTTTGTACTTGAGATTTCACTCTTATCTCAGAGACAGTCTTGTTTGCTCCTGTGTCTCTGCTCACATCTGTTTGGGCTGTACCACTTTAGAGTCCCAGGAAACCTGATGTGGGTGTTGCTATTTCCTACCCTGCTCTCTGGAAAACTATGGATTCAGCAAATAGTACTGTTGGTATTGTTTGGTATCCAGGTGTTGAACTACTCAAAGACCTATATTTACTGTACAAAAAGGATCCATGTACAAAACTTTGCTTTTACAGCTTATTTTGCAACTTTCATTAATGGATAAGATGAGGGATCCGGTGAAACAAATGAATCAGCTTAAGTCATTCATGCATAAACTGTCTTTCCTCTCTTCTTTCTGTTAATGTTTAGAATTATTTATGTGCAGGACTCATTAAGATATTTTTCTTATTCTTTGTAACACAGGCTCTAGGCAAACAAGCAAAAGCCACAGAGAATCGTGCAACTGAGCTTTTTATTCTCCTGCATCTGATTTGTGCCACAGGGGTTTGGCAGCCGGCATTTACACGACCAACTCACCTGAGGCCTGTCAGTATGTGGCTGCCAACTGTGAGGCCAACGTCCTGGTTGTGGAGAACCCGAAACAGCTTGAAAAAATCCTGCAGGTCAGGAGCTTTATTACAGCACCGGTGCCTTAATGTGCCTTAAGTAACTATCTGCAAAGGTATAAAAAAAAAATCACGTCACATGCCTTTTGTTTCACTTTTCTTTCCCAACAGGTTAAGGATCACCTGCCTCATCTGAAAGCCATCGTCCAATATAAAGGCGAGCTGTTGCAGAAAGCACCATTCCTATATACAGTATGTTCGCTCATAAACGTACTGACTAAATAGATGAGTCACATGGTTATAAAACATCTAATTGCACGTATATTGCACCATTAAACTGTTTAAAGCACAAATACAATCTTTGATCCCGTGGTAAAAGAATTTTATAAATGTGACTTTACTACACAGCTGCATTCTGCTATAATCCAGTCAGGGTTTGGACACAGTGTTTTGAACTTGATCTCTGTGTTTCTGTAGTGGGCAGAGTTCATGAAGCTGGCAGAGGAGGTGCCCGATGAGCAGCTGGACGCCATGATTGACAGTCTCCGGGCCAATGAGTGCTGTACACTCATCTACACCTCAGGGACCACCGGCAACCCTAAAGGAGTCATGCTGAGCCATGACAATGTGAGTTATCTAGACAAGAGACCTCCCCTGTGGTAGCTTTCATTACTTAACTGATTTTAAATGCTGTACCTTCTTAAGGCTGAAACAGTTTTTTTGTTTTTTTTTACCAAACCAACTAATTCATTTAGTTCATTAAAAGGTCAAGACACTGTCCCAGAGCCCCAAAGATGACACATTCAATTTCCTTTTGTTTGACCTCAAGTCCAAAAATCACAGATATTATGTTTACAGAGATACATGACAAAGAAAATCAGCATATGTTGTATTTTGAGAAGCAGAGAATTTTTGTTATTGGTATAATATTAGTATTTCTGCTTGAAAAACTACAGAAACAATGAACTAATCATTAAAATAGCTGCCTATTATTTTTCTGTCAAATTTAAACTGATTAAATGACTGATAACTTCAGGACTTTTTCTTTGTTTATCTAACCTTTAATTTTAAGACAGGTCAGGCAGGGGAAGGCTTTTTGAATGTGAAAGAGACTGAAGTAATGTAAAATGGAATAATAAATGAATTGTGATTATGTCGTGTGAGTCTGCGTGAGCGGTTGGTTGATTGCTGATTTGTGTTATGAAAATTCAAGAAAAATATCTCCGATGACATAACACCTCTCCCGCTTTTTAATGTGCAGCTGACATGGACCGCCCGTACGGCCTCTACCTTGGTAGATTACAACTTCGCAGAGGAGGTGGTGGTCAGTTACCTACCACTCAGCCACGTGGCAGCCCAGATGATTGACATGTGGATCGTTATGACATTTGCAGGAGCCGTCTACTTTGCAGAGCCAGATGCCCTCAAGGTGAGAATGCCTGCTGTTGTTGGAACTGATAGACTGAATCAGGGAATTATCTACTCAGCTATAATCCTCATTCATTTTTCCAGGGCTCCTTAGGAACCACTCTGAAAGAGGCTCGCCCGACTTATTTCATGGGGGTCCCCCGAGTGTGGGAGAAGATGCAGGAGAAGATGAGAGCCATCGGCGCCAAGGCATCCCCAATGAGGAAGCGAGTGGCGGACTGGGCCAAGTCCATTGGCCTGCAGTACAACTACAGTGTCATGAACAGGTGAGACAGCAGCGGGGATCCTTTGCAATAATTCAGGAAGAATAACTGTCAGATTTTCTCTGTATTATTGTCACAGTCCGTCCAATTATTAACACACTTTACCACAAACAGATGTTACCATCTGTATTTACAAAATTTCACTGTAAGAAATTGTTTAAATCACCAGATATTATCATGACGGGATCAAAATGCTTTTTTAAAGCTTGAGACAGGGTTTCGTCAGATAATGGCATGCCACTCATCCCTTTCACATCAGTGATCTTAACATGATTGTATCAGTTGAATGGTTACAGCACAGGGCATAAAGTATGCGCTATGGCATGTAGTGGCAATTTAGCTGACATTTCTAATCGGGTCACAGAATATGCGGAATACAACTGTTGTCTAGTAAAATGTTATTATTATTATTGGATCTTTTCTAATGATAATTAGATTATAAGGTAGTAAGTCATACTTATGAGAATCAGCCTCTGATTTGTTCTTATTTTGGTGAATGCACTGTGCTTCCATATGCACCAAAGCGTCGGACAACTTGAAATTTTGACCTGATGATGGCCCTGGATATTACATCAGGAGATCAACAATGTGATTACAATTCGTCCTGAGGGGATCATGAATGTTTTTACCAAATTTCACGCCAATCCATTCCATTGCTGTCGAGTCCTTTCACTAAAAACCACAAATGAGAACATCATGGTGGCACTAGATAACAAGTATGGTGATCATCTTATTGATTAGTAGGATTCATCCTTTGAGGGACATGAATGTCTGCACACAGTTTCATGGCAATCCATCCACTAGATGCGTTAGAGTTAATTCAGCCTGGACCAAAGTGGTGGACCAATGGACAGACTGACATAGCGTTATCTAGAGCCATGCTGCCAGTGTGGCTAAAAAAAATTCCCAGCAAAATTTTAAGCTCAAACATCATCTCTAGCCGTGGTGTAAATTTATCTTAATCTTTTTGGTTACAGAGAGAATCAGGTGCCGTGGGGTTTCATGCTGGCCAACAACCTGGTCTTCAAGAGGGTCCGTGAAGCGCTGGGCTTAGACCGCTGCAAGATCTGCTTCACAGGTGCTGCCCCCATCACCAAAGAAACTCTGGATTACTTCATGAGCCTGAACATGCCTTTGATGGAGCTCTACGGCATGAGTGAAAGCTCCGGGCCACACACGGTCTCCATTAACAGCGCCTACTGCATCTCAAGGTCAGCAGCAAAGCAATATAGTGTGTGTCAACTACAATCCATGTGAGTTGGTGATATGGATGTGAGGATACTAAAAACTGCTGTGACAACCTGTTTTTAATGTTCTCTCCCTGTGAAATATTTACTTTAAGGAAACTCCACCAACTTTACATCTCAAAGTCTGTTTTACAGGTTTTGGGGAATTTCTCATGCACATGTGAAAAAAAGTTGTATAAATCTGATAAAATCTGATAAATTGTCTCAACTTGAATCAGCATCAGTTGGGCCTGAAGACTACAAGTTTAAAATGAAAAAAAATCTGAGGATGTGGGGTTAGAAAGAAGTGAGCTAACCAGACCTCTGCAGCCAGCTCCTCATCTCTGCTTGGGGCTAGCGACTCGAGGCTACATTACCTACAAAAATCATAGTAAACAAAAATTTCCAACACAGTTTTTGGCAGTCAAGCTGCAGGCACCAGGTTTTACCAGGTAAGAATGGAATAAAAAAGATGATATCTCTGGTGGGCTGCATCAATTTTGATCCTTAAAAAAAAACTGTCCATCACCGAGTCCAACGACCAGTGGAGCACAGTTGCACTTGGCAATATGATTATAGATTTCATCCTGAATGAAAAAATTAGCAATAACTGGAACTGTCCTTGAGAAAACCTTTTGGATACCAGTTTGTGATGTTTCCTTTGTAAAGTCTGTAACGTGTTGCCTTAGTAATGGGGATATGTTCTGTGTTTTATACCCATGACGAAACCACAAATAACAAAGCAGTATCCAGTCTTAAAAACAGCCACCAAAGCACCATCAAGCATACTTTGCACAATTAACAGACATTTAAATCTGCAAAATAAAAATATTCTCTGGCAACTTGCGGGCAGGCAAAAACAAGTTATAAACACTAGACATACATCTGATCACCTTATAAAGCTGACATGGCAGATTTGCTAGCAAACACTTGCCTATTCACACATCCAGTAGACATGGAGCAACATTAGCACTCATTTGTCAGTTGTGTTTCAGGCCTCCCGATGAATATAAGTTGAATATTTACTCTCCCTTCAGCTCTGTTTTGGTCTCCACCAACTCCTGATGGGAATATCTGGCTGCTATGTTCACCAGATAGTTGATGACTATGTCTGTCTGTTCTCTGGTGCCGGGTAGTTAATGTACAGCAGGTTTATCAGAGTTCATGCTGCCTGCTTTGGCTGAAGAGGCTGCTGATTAAAGAGCGGTGAAAGTGAACTGTTGAAATAACCAAAACAAGCTCTGTGGGGTTGAGAGAAAATGCAGAGTCAGGCAATAGTTATTTGAGGAATCATCCCAATGAGCGGCCTCCTCACATGCAAGTCATGACAGGATCCAGTGTTGATATAAAAATATTGATTATAGTTGCTTTAAATCTCTGCTGTCATCGCTTGTTAGATAGAATTACTAATGCACATTTGCCAAGCTTTAAATGAAAAGAGAAAGCTGACATCTCAATATTAAGTCTTTTGCCTCGTCGGTCAATGTGGTATTTTGTAGTTTAAAGGATTCGTTCTTTACATTTAATTCAAAATGCAGCCGCCAGGATTTTAGCTACCAAAAAAAAAAAAGGGATTACATTAATACAAACACAATTCATTTGTATTTAAGAGATGACAAGCTAAAAAGGTTGGGAACCACTGGTTTAAATATGTATATTTTTACCTTAAAATGTTTTTCATAGTTCACTGAGATTATGTAATGTCATCTCTATGTACTAAACTTCAAGGGTGCAGTTGTAGTGTGGCTTATAGTCAGCCCCTGTTCTGGTCAGGTCTAAATGAACATGTTGCTGACTTGTGATTCTCTTTCCAGCTGCGGGAAGGTGATGCCAGGCTGCAAGACGAAGCTGGAGAACCCGGATAAGGATGGGAATGGAGAGATCTGTTTCTGGGGTCGGAACGTCTTTATGGGCTACCTGAACATGCCTGACAAAACAACAGAGGCCATTGACCAGGACGGCTGGCTGCACTCCGGAGACCTGGGGAGAAACGACCAGCATGAATTCCTGTACATCACAGGAAGGATCAAGGGTAAGCTGTGGTTAACAAAAAACAAAAAAAACAAGAGCTTCTTTACATGATCCTAGTTTGGGACACAAGAGAATCATTGTGGAGCATTTTAAATATGAAACATGAGTTTGCACAGTGTTACTTACTGATATCAAGATTTTTTTAAAAATCTGACCCCTTGGATTTGTAAGTACTGTGACCAAGATAAAACCCGAGTGGTGCATTTTATAAACTTATCAGAGCGGTATCTGTCTCCATCATGAGATATAACGGCTAAACATTAAACTAACCTTTTTGGCTTGTGACCCCTTAAAGCCTTCTAAGATTGTGTGTTTAAAATTATGTTTTAAGGCCCAAAGAGATAAAATGATCCAATATTGCACAAAGAAACAAGGATTAGACTCTGTAAAACTCTGTAAAATTAATACAACATCTGTGTACACCTTTCCAATATAGACTCACAACCCCTCAGATTTGTCCAATTGTAATTACAGACTTGAATATTGATTCGAACACTGTTTGCAAGTCAAAGCACATAATTAAAATAAGTCCAATATGACTTGAATGCAGTATATTTTACAATGAGATAAAACAGTCAAATGCATATAATCAGAGAAGCTGGAACCAACAAATGCATTTTTGTTTGAGAAATGACTGGAAAAAATGAATGCAAAAAAAGAGGTTCACCTGATCATTTCAGCAATACAACCCTCACTTCTTTAACTAGTTAATGGTGCATCCTTGTGCACTCAAGTTATATAATCAAATGCTAAAACACGTACATTTAAAAATGTGTGATGACATATTGGATGCTCTGCCCTTCTGTCTTTAGCTTTATCTTAGATAGTATACATTACTTTTTAGGGTGGTCTTTTTTGTCTTTTTAGATTAGTTTGTATTGAAATTTGGCCTTGTAAGTTAGAGCTGGTAACTAAGTGATAACTGGACATTTTTCTACAGCTAGATGTTCTTACAGAGACAGGGAAACAACACAATGCAATGTTTTGTCAAAGATTACAAATGTCATAGAGTTTAATTATAAAATTGGACTCTGGCAATTAAGCAAGACACTTTAGCTTTTTTGTGGGTTTTTTTTGTTTTGTTTTTTTGCACAGAGCTGATCATCACTGCTGGTGGAGAGAACATCCCTCCCGTGCCCATCGAGGATGCACTGAAGGCCGAGGTGCCAGTTATCAGCAACGCCATGCTGATCGGAGACAAGCTCAAGTTCCTCTCCATGCTGCTCACTCTCAAAGTAAAAAAGCTTCCAGTTCCTGCAAAACACAGCTAAGGAATAAATAAAACAAAACACAATAACACCACCCCCCCACCCAACTCTCTGTTTCCGCAGTGCGTCATGGACGACAACGGCGATCCAACGGACGAGCTGAGCCCCGAGCTTCTGGACTTCTGCAAGCAGCATGGCGTCACCTCAACCAAGGTGTCGGAGATCATAGCCAATAAGGAGCCAGCTGTTTACAAAGCCATTCAGGAGGGCATGGAGCGCATCAACGCCAGGGCAACGTCCAACGCCCAGAAGGTCCAGAAGTGGGTCATAGTGGAGCGGGACTTCTCTGTCGGCGGAGGAGAGCTGGGTGAGCAGTTGGACTTTTTTTTTGCTTCCTAACTAATGGTCCAAAGTCATAAATAAAACTTAAAATCAAAAAGCCACTGATGCACCATGGGGATGTGATGTACACAGGCAGATGAATGAAATGAGGTGTTTTTTAAATGATAAATCACAGCTCCTGCTGCCTCTCGTGAGAAACACATGTAAAATGCTTGTCCTACAGTGTCAGTTTTTCCTTTTTGAATACATTTGCCAATTTTTTTTTTAATTCTGCTTTTGCTTTGTCATTATTGAATATTGAGTTTAGACCGAGGAGTGAAAAAAATTAATTCAAGCGATATTATCATTACACTGCAAAATAACACAATGTGGAAAAAGGCATAGGGGTCTGAATATTTTTCTGAATGCACTGTTTACCTGCTGAGCTGCAGTATATAAAACCTAAGGTGCCTGTAACAGTGCTGCGCCAACTTTTACTAAATAAACCCCAAGTTAACTAAACAAACAACCAGCAAACACAATCTGTGGCAAACTAAATAGATACATATAGAAAAAATATTAAATAAACCTAGTCAACTCAAGCTAATATTAAGAAAAAAAAAGGTAACCAAATTAGATAAATAACAGCAAGCAAACTAATAAATACCCCCTTACTACAAAACTACTATTAGGAAGGAAGAAGTATTATCTACTAATGTTAAGTTTAATCAGCTTGTGATCAAGGTCATGGAGTAATCAGGTCAAAAGTCTTGTGACTGTGCCACATGCCAGACAGCATTCCAGTGAAGTTTGTTTATTCTCATTCAAAGCTGCAGTCAACCAGACATCACTGTCACTGTCCCAGACGTCCTGCTCAGCAGAAACCGACTCCTCAGAGATCGACATCGAAGTAACCCACTTTTCTTGTCTGTCTGTGCAGGACCCACAATGAAACTGAGGAGGCCCATCGTGGTGAAGATGTACCAGGAGAAAATAAACGACATATACACGGCGACCTCGGGGAAGCAGTAGACTGCAAAGATGAAAGATAATGCAGAAGAGACGTGATCGGGAGAGAAGCTTGGGTCATGTTTATGAACACTGTGTTGCGCCCAGACGTCATGTTGAGAAACGTATGAGCCTCTTTTCACCTTAAGTGCAATAGAGGTTTTTGATTTAAGGGGGGAAAAAAGGCTTGATTCTGGTGGTGTTGTATTTAATGAAATAGAAGTTTGAGCTGCTATATTTTAATACTTTACGTCGAGTTCAGTCTGTCGTCCATTCCAAATAGATATTTAAGCCGTTGAATGTACATATAGTTTGACTGCAACCTTGCACTGTTTGTAAATAAGACATCCAAATCAGAGCCAAATCTTGCCACCCACTGTCACTCAGCAGCGACGCCACACGTGGGATGAGAATACTTCCGGATGGTGTCAGTCATTATTTAGGGAAGTAAACTTTTGCATTTTTACAGTTTTTCTGAAGGACATTTCATGACCCACAACAAACTGTGGCCTGAAATATGAAATTATCTTGCTTATTCTTGAGGGCACGTATTTTACAGCAGCCAGTCTTAGGTCGCGTGTTTTGTATATTAGTTAATCTGCATCTGGCAAAGCTGTAGATTTGAGTTGGATGAATTTTTTTTTTTTAATGCCATGACAATATTAATAGGCTGAATTTAAACAATCAAAAGCATGTGCAAATTATAAAGCGTACCTTTGAATTTGTGCTTCTCCATGTACAGTTTGACAAATACTGAAATGTTTATTTAGTGACAGATTTGCCTTGTCAATAAAAAGTGAGTGATTTGAACAAATTGAATATGTTGAATGTATAAAGAAGGGATATTAAGTACTCCAATGCTTAATTGCATTTCAAAATATGATCCAGCATGGTGGAAAACAGAAAAAGACGGCAAATCCAAGGAACTGGGATCAGCGAAATTTTGTCATTTTCGCTTTATTTATGACTCCAATATAAACTCAGTTATCGCAATATGTAGTCGAATCGCTGTCAAATAAATTCAGCATGGCTATAAATGAGAATAAATTCATATTATTTTTATTATTAATAATAATAAATGATGGAATCATCGAATGTCGAAACACATCAGTATTTTAGCTTTTATCCAACTTATTTCTTTCCTCTATTACATTATATTTGGGCATTTTTGTCTTTATTAGACGTAGTGAAGCTTTAAACCATCTTATGAACTTTTTACAATATTTTGGGGCTTTTTAGGGAGTTAGATGTGGTAAATCTGTATTTACATGCCATACCTTGCATCTAAAATACAATGTAATTAATTGTCAAAAAGTGTCAGAGTGTTTGTTCTTTAAATCAAACACTGAAAAATGTGCTGTTACATGAATTCTTTCTTGTGTTTCTGTTGCACAGAACTGATTATCACTATCTCTGTACTATAAGAAAATTGCATTTAGAAGTTAAAAAATAAAAAAAATCCCTCAGGCTTCAGTTTAACCCTTTAATTATTGACAACCTCACTACCCAAAAGATCCAATTAGACAGGGGTCAGTTTAGAAAATGGATAGCCGGTGGGACTGTGCATAATTACAGCATGTGTTACATAGCCAGAGCATCAACTAACAAGAAACATGGCGAAAACTTGGAAGCTCCATTAGCCGGGGGCTAAAGTCATATGTTTGCTGTGTACCTGGTTCGCAGACACATCTTATCATTATTAATTTTGATTTCTGATTTGTGGTTTCCATGGCCTTTGTTACATAACATCAGATCCGTTCGTCTACTTCTACTGATAGCTTAGATATACATATCTGTATCTGTTGGCTCATTTCTTCCCTGCTCGTAAAAAAACAACAACAACAAAAAAAAACAACTTATCTGGACAGATTCCCTTTACATTCACGGACATAACAGTTTGCATTCCTGGACGACTGATTGCATTGCTTCTCGGGTCAGAGCAGTTTTTCAGATACGGAGATGATGGCCTTTGACGCAAAACCGTCTCAGTTCAGTGACAGTTAATGCATTTCTATCCATATATCTCATCTTTCAGCACTGTCAGACTATTTAAACTTTGTACAGAGATGGGCTAATGCCGACAAATTCCCTCCATGCTATCTAACATCAGACAGGGTGACCTGATAAAGATAAATGCCAGGTCAAATACATCTGGTACATATGGAATACTATTGTGATGAAAAAAATATTCCTATAAGTCCTGCATCTGAAATGTATGTGGCTGTTTTGTGTCTCCCTCATGGACCTACAGTGTGCTGCATGTTGTGTGTGTACTTTCTCTCCCCATATTTCTGGTCTGCATCTAAACCATCAGCTGTCTAATGAAGGGAAAATGCCCCAAAAAATTTACTAAAACTGTTGACATGTTGGTTCACGTTTTGCTAAAAGAAAAAAAAAAAAGTTCTGCATCCATCATAATTCATCAATTACTAACCAAACTGCTCTGAGATATCCGGCATATAACTACCTGTACTTTTGCTTATATAAACAATCACTCATTTCAAGAGGTGGTGTCTGTGTATTATCCTGGTCTAAACAGTTTATGGTCTTGTTTTAAAATGTAAAAGATAATTAACAGTGTGTATTTAGCAGCAGAAGGCAACACTCTATTAGAACGCCTGGCTCTCCCAAACCATTCTAACAGCTCTTCGTTGTGCCGCAGAGAAATTAAATCGCCCAGGATGTTGTTTGTATACTTATCGCCACAGTCCTGATATCTCCCACTGTATCAGGAAGCATTTTATCGGTGCCAGAAGAGAAAGAAAAAACATATCTCAACTTCCTCTCCAGTGGTACTGATCACTGGGATCAAATCCAGCCAGATGTTTCACCTTTGACCGATTATACAAAACACCTGCTTTTACACCGCTGCACCGGGGTGCTGCAAACTTGAAATATTTAACCCATCAGTGCAACAAACATATACTGTTTGTGATTAATGGCCCATTACTTGAGAATTCTACAATGTTGAAACAAGTGATCCATAAACAAACCACTGAAAAGTCAATATCTGGAATTTTTCAATCTTTTTCAATCAATAAAGAATAAGTCAAGGGGATTCTTGAGCCAAACCCAAATTTTTTTACTCCCAGCACAAATGATCCCTCATCAGATTCATGATTATTTGTTTATTTTGAAGAATTAATACAGTACATTTTTATGTGAGAGGCTCCTGCAAATAAATGGTAAACACTTTATCTTAAGGCTTAAATTCATTCTGAGGTATCTCCTAGTCGTAAAGTAAAAAGCAAATGGAATCGTTCTGGTAAATCCTGTCGCCTTTTGCTTACTGCTACTAAAAATGGCTCCACATTGACCTCATGTGGCCGTAATCGTGGCATGAAACTGCATCTGTGAGTCAAAGAAAGTCTCATTAAGTAAATTACTTGTTGTCACTGGTAAAAAAAAAATGCCAGAAAGGTTTTCAGGGATTAAAAAAAAAAAACAAGAATATGTTAAACAGTAAAAGAGTAAAGTAAATTATGGGTTAAAGAGTAAATAAAAACACATAAGGCTATATAAAGCAGTTATACCATCATATGAGTGGGTTGTGAAGGCAGGAAATAGACGGCACATTGTATTAAAAGGCCAGTTCATCCTAATTTTAAAAAAAACACTCTTTCTTCCTTGGCTCTAGTAATATAGAAACTATGAAAACCTATCTGAGGTGGTAAAATCAGTTTTGATTGTAGTGCTAACGGTGCTGAAAATTTAGATTAAAAAAACCCAAACATCTCTTTTTTAATAGCAATGTCCTCGTTAGTCTGTTTAATTCCCTGAAGATGCAATCGACAGTTTTCAAAATGAAATGACCTTCGATTAAAAGTAGCTCAGGTGAAAACTGTTCTTGCTCAAGTCTGTTGGATTTCCCAGAATAGTGGAAACACAGTGTCTGAAAGAGGTTTTGCTGATGAGGTTTATCAAAGTTATAAATGACATAAGGTTATAAGCTTATAAGGTTTGTGTGGCAAACATTTGGGCGAACAGCTGCTTATTTTCACATTGAGCAGGTCAGAGCTGAAACGATCAGTCTGTGATTAGTTAGCTGTCATTTTGGTTATTTTTGTTCTTCCAATCAAAAATGCCAAATGTCCTTTAAATTTAAAATTCTCAAATTTTGAGGATTTGCTGCTTTTCTTTGTGACACGTGAGAGTAAAATAAACATGTTCGAGTTTTTGTTTGACGTTTGAATAAATTGCTGAATTTGGAGGCATCACCTTTGGCTCTTGGAAATTATAATGAGACCTTTCACCATTTCCTAACTTTTTAAAGACAAAACAGATAAAAGTTTTATTGTAAAAATAATCTGAGCATTAGATTTATTTAAAATACTTTGAGCACCAAACCCTCCCATTTCACCACTGCTGTAATTGGGCGAAGGCAACAATCTCAATCTCATATTTCAAAACCTTTTTGTATTTTAGGTGAACCGACCATTTAATACCGCCATCTTCTTCTTTTCTCATTTGGTGGTGATGGCGACCGCCTTCTTGACCCAGGCGTTGCTGTTGAGCAGAGAGAGCATGAAGCGGGCCACGCCGCCTCTTGCCACTGTGCTGCCTGCAGGCGACCGCTGCCGTCGGGCACAAAGTAGCCCTCATGGGTCAGAAACTCTTGCGCTGTTGAGGTCACCAAGATGGGAAAAAAAAAAAACAAGAATATGTTAAACAGTAAAAGAGTAAAGTAAATTATGGGTTAAAGAGTAAATAAAACACATAAGGCTATATAAAGCAGTTATACCATCATATGAGTGGGTTGTGAAGGCAGGAAATAGACGGCACATTGTATTAAAAGGCCAGTTCATCCTAATTTTAAAAAAAACACTCTTTCTTCCTTGGCTCTAGTAATATAGAAACTATGAAAACCTATCTGAGGTGGTAAAATCAGTTTTGATTGTAGTGCTAACGGTGCTGAAAATTTAGATTAAAAAAACCCAAACATCTCTTTTTAATAGCAATGTCCTCGTTAGTCTGTTTAATTCCCTGAAGATGCAATCGACAGTTTTCAAAATGAAATGACCTTCGATTAAAAGTAGCTCAGGTGAAAACTGTTCTTGCTCAAGTCTGTTGGATTTCCCAGAATAGTGGAAACACAGTGTCTGAAAGAGGTTTTGCTGATGAGGTTTATCAAAGTTATAAATGACATAAGGTTATAAGCTTATAAGGTTTGTGTGGCAAACATTTGGGCGAACAGCTGCTTATTTTCACATTGAGCAGGTCAGAGCTGAAACGATCAGTCTGTGATTAGTTAGCTGTCATTTTGGTTATTTTTGTTCTTCCAATCAAAAATGCCAAATGTCCTTTAAATTTAAAATTCTCAAATTTTGAGGATTTGCTGCTTTTCTTTGTGACACGTGAGAGTAAAATAAACATGTTCGAGTTTTTGTTTGACGTTTGAATAAATTGCGGAATTTGGAGGCATCACCTTTGGCTCTTGGAAATTATAATGAGACCTTTCACCATTTCCTAACTTTTTAAAGACAAAACAGATAAAAGTTTTATTGTAAAAATAATCTGAGCATTAGATTTATTTAAAATACTTTGAGCACCAAACCCTCCCATTTCACCACTGCTGTAATTGGGCGAAGGCAACAATCTCAATCTCATATTTCAAAACCTTTTTGTATTTTAGGTGAACCGACCATTTAATACCGCCATCTTCTTCTTTTCTCATTTGGTGGTGATGGCGACCGCCTTCTTGACCCAGGCGTTGCTGTTGAGCAGAGAGAGCATGAAGCGGGCCACGTCGCCTCTTGCCACTGTGCTGCCTGCAGGGCGACCGCTGCCGTCGGGCACAAAGTAGCCCTCATGGGTCAGAAACTCTTGCGCTGTTGAGGTCACCAAGATGGAAAAAAAAAACGGGAGTTAGAGGCATCACAACAACAGCATTTTCATCTGGTCCTTCCCGTGGTGAAAGCAGTTTTGCCGGAGTACAGGCTGAGAGCCCCCAGCATTGGATAGTTAATTACAAAAAATGAGGCCCATTCATTCTCATGAACACTGCATTAAGTAACAAGAACACATGCTAATAAGCCTGAACTATGTCAAAAAGGATCCTGAGGCAGTACGGCTCTTTAAACACTTGACTGGATGAAGCTCTGTTGGCCCTGGCGGTGTCAACCCGGCTCCGACCTGACTACCTCCTGTGCTTGTTGACTGAATACATGTTTGTAGGTTTGTAGGTTTGCTTCTCCCCCTGCTGGCCACTGCCTGTCTGATTTTTTTTACCTGAGGCCGGCAGGTTCTTGAGGCCGGGCGGGCGGACAACGGTCCAGCTGACGTCGTGGGTCTTCTGCAGGAAGTGCTCCATCTCATACATGTTGGTGAGGACGCTTCGGATCATCGGCAGCAGGAGGAAGCGGATGAGGTAAGGCGACTGGGTTCCAGAGTTAGCTAATGATTAAAAAAAACAAAAACAAAACACAGCAACTCAGTGAAACTTTTTGGTTTTATCGCTCAGAAATGTGCACTAAGGAAGGAACTTTTCATTCTGAGGACAGTCCTTTAATGTAAAGACCAATTTTCTATAACACAGGCCCAAACAGAAGTGGAAATTCAATTAAAACCAAACTTCAGTTTGTTAATAGAAAGACTAGGGCTGCAACTAACGATTATTTTCAGTATCGATTAATCTGCTTATTATTTCCTTGAATAGTCAATTAAGAGTTTAGTCTTTGGAATATCTAAAAAATGAGCTAAAGGTCATTCACACCTCCTTCGAGCCTGGAGTGATGACTTCAGTGTGCTTGTTCTGTCTGAACAAAGGTCCAAAACCCAAAGGTGCTCAATGTCCTTTTATGTACAACACTCAAAAACATTAGATTATCTCATTTGAGGAGCTGAAACCAGGCTGACCCATGATCCCTGGACATGCTGCTGGTGTGGCAAAAAAAGCTACTAGTGTGGTCAGTAGTCAACAGAAGGATGACTAAAGGTCCCCTTACTAGCTCCTGTCAAAAATGATTGTAATGCTCATGCTTCAGACATGGAAAATTCTGCTTTATCTCAACATCCATCTTCACATTAACCATGGCAATACATCATCAGGACATCGGGTTTTTGGTGTCAGAGCCTGAAACAAGTGCCTCCTTGAGGATATTTGAATTACATCTGAACAATCAAACAAAAGGAAGTCCCTTACAGAGAATTAAATGAAATCAAAATTCATCAATTAAAGCTGCAATAGACCACAATTCAATGCAGCCACAAGCTGGTGTTCACAAATTAGTTGAATAAGTAATGTTGTGGAGATTTTTGCTTTTTGGTGAACTCATCAGTGAAGAAGTTTTCCAGGAGCCCAAGATGTCTTATGCTGAAAAGAGTTATTGAAGCTTGGTCCGAGGCGATTGGAGAAATTATCAATAAAAGGTTTGTTCATGATGCCGTCTCCATTCTGAGAGATTGTGGAAAGGCGTCTTGAGAGGCTTCAAAAACCATTTACTAGGTAGCAGTGGTGGATAGAAGAATCACCGCTTAACAACTCATAGAACATCGTAAGTTGATATTCAACTAGGTAAGAGCGACCACTAAGGGGGGAATTTGTTCTTCCAATAAGAAAATCGGAAAAAAGGGCCTTGACGGCATCGTCACATGCACTGGACTCACGGTCAGTGTACCAGGAGGTCATGGCGATGATCCTCTTGACCCGGGCCCCTTGCATGGCGCGGATCACAGCGTCCATGGACAGGGTGTAGCCCGTCACGGCCGAGAGGAGCGAGGCCGGGAAGCCGAGGCAGGACATGATCACATCCTGTCCTTTGAAATGGGTCTTCAGACTGTCTTCTGAGAAAATATCAGCTTCTACCACCTGAAGGTAGACAAGGACACAGGAACAATCCCGAGAGGAGTTTTACTTCATATACTGTAGATGCAGTACTGCCGTTAGCACATTGATGGATTTATTTTTCGCTGTTTGAGTCTTGTATCGTTTCCATTTTTCCCCTTTTTTCCTTTCAGCTGTTCTTCTTGTGTTCTAAAGATGTATGTCAGTGTTTCCACAAGGACAATATCCTCAGCACTTACTAGCTGTTGCTTTTGTATCAGAGGTGCAACCTACCCCTAGTTCTTCAAAGTAGCTTTTCTTACTTACTATCAATACAACAATAATGTTTGCAGAGATAAAGTACCATACAAGACAAAGGGATCCTATATCCTACTATTTGTTGTAGCCTATTTGTTGAAATGGGTCTTCAGACTATCTGCTGAGAAAATATCAGCTTCAGAGTTTTCATTGGAAACAACAGAAAAAAAATGTGTTTGGGCAAAAATCTTTGCAGAGTTCAATATATCAGGTTATACTTTTTGACATTCTTAATTCATTGTTTGTTTTGGTCTTTTCATGGGCTTTTTTCGCAACAAAAAAAATACTGAATAACACCAGGCTTTTCTTTGCAGCGTTGCAGTTGAGTCCACATTGTTATGTGCCCTGCTGTGTTTACAGTGTCGATCTGAGATTGTTAAAACTACAAGAACGTTTGTGGCTTCTGTTTAGAAACAAATAAAGCATTTCAGGTTTTTCCTCATCTCACGCCCATTTAGACACGACGCAACACTTGTCATGAACTTTGAGCCCAGTATATGTCGAGCAGCAGGAATGTCTTGCAGGAGTCGGCGTAGCGCAACATGACACGACAGAACACAACACAAGGAGAGTCAGCGTTCCGTTACCTTCAGTTTGTCATGATGCATGGCCAGCTTTGCCGGGTTCCTGACGATGGCGGTGACCGTGTGACCCTGCTGCAGCGCCTGGCTGACCAGATACTGACCAGTCTGCCCGGTGGCTCCCAGCACAGCAATCTTCATCGCTACACACTGATACACAGAGACCAGTCAGAGCTGAAGCTGATCAAAGGACAGTGTGTTGAGTGTTCTGACCTCTCGAGTTAACTGCAGGGATTTTCCCTTCCTGTTTCGCAAGTGTAAAAGAATGATTATTATGGTGTGGTAAACAAGCCCTTGAAGGAATGGATGTTTTTCTGAGAGATTTTGTGTCTAAAATGTAGATAAATGCTAAACTTAATCCTGGCTTCTTGTTTTGCTGCCCAAAGAAAATGAGACAGGATTAGGGTGGCAACTAATAACTATCTGATTATTTATATGATTGACTGATTATTTATCTGGTCTATAAAATGCCATAAAATGGAGAAAAAAAATTTCCAGCACAAGTTTTTTTCTTTGTCAATGTAACAGTCCTAAAAAAAAAAATTATTTCATTTAATTTTCAATCATATAAAACATTTAAAATAAAAAAAACCCTCACATTTTAGAGTCAGAACCAGAAAATGTTTGACAATTTTACTTAAAAAAAAAAAAAATCCCTTACTAATCCCTTACTACCTTACTATGGACTAATTCAATTACTGTTTCAAGTTCACACTGAACTACAACCAGCTCTCAACATCAACATGACTGACAGGCCCTTTAATACCTGTACGAACATTAAACAACATGATATTTATGCTGTTTACACCATCATGATGTGTAAACATAGATGTAGCAGTGAAATGAGCCAATATCTCCCATCACGATTATATGTCATAAGTGAAAAAAATACCATGAATGTATTATAGATGATGCCTTTAATCAATAGGACTGATCAACATGTGGGCTACACAGCCTCTCTGTAATTTGTCGAACATCTTGTTAAATCATTAGAGCATCTTTCAAATGCTGATTTCCAGTGGAAAAAAAGCTTCAAGACTGTCCCACTCCAGTGGCAGAGAGACAAACACTTTCTGTTGAACTGGGTGAGAACAAATACTGTGCGTCTCTATTTGACCCAGACTGGGCCGAATGGATTAGTTGTGCCGCGGAGGACGATGGCGATACGGTTGGTCAGATGCTCCCTGAGGAGACCAAGCCGATACTTTTGAATGAATCTCAAACAATGTTGGTTAGGAAGTCATTCTGAAGATGTACTTCCTGGTAGTTTATACAACAGTTCAAACTAGATGGATGGGCTGGTGATATAGAGGAAAACTCCTTTTTATATTATGTATATATATATATATATAATTGTATATGTAAATGCCATATACAAACCTTTAAACACCAGTTCAAAGAAGGACATTTAAGGCATTGGCTCAAATACAAGACGATTGCCTTTCTGAAACACCTGTTTATGGAAAAGTACTTTTTGAAGATAGGAAACAGTGAAAAAAATACATTAGGGCAGAAACACTATCAAATATTTATCTTTTAATTTATATTCACATTTGAACACGAAAAAAATAAAGCAAGTCAACAACAAAATGAAATAACTGTACAATTTGTATGCAGTGGCTGTTTTCAATACATGATTTGCTTAAAAAAAAAAAAAGAAATTCACACCTAAAATGAGGAGAAACTTCTTAAATATGAATGGTAAAACCCTTTAAATTTTACATCTCCTCGTTCCGTTCTTCTTGTCCGTAAATGTGCCACATTCAGGCCGATATGTTCAAGTACTTTAAATCAGCTATTTGGCACAGCAGAAATTCAGTTTTCAGTCCTCCGCTCTTCTGCAGGTCATGCCACTCCATGAAGCAGAGACGACTTGGGTTTATGCACAGGGGAACGTTACAGGACCTGCACTTGAGGACCGTCCAGTTTTTCTTCTCCAGGGTGAAGCAGAGAACGCAGCGCATCCGTCCTTCCGTCGCCTCATCCCGGCGATCTGAGGGGCTAACCTCAGTCACAGGCACAGGAAAACATCCATCAGGCC
>CM029115.1:23582500-23792500 GCA_016859345.1 Istiophorus platypterus
GTATAATGTTCATGTTTGTTGCTGCCATGAGGACCAACACCTTTCATAGTTAGGCCGTTATAGGAAACACTTGAAGCCGCCAGAATCTTCTTCCCCAGAAATGTCAGACAGGCTTGTCTTGCTGATGTGTAATTATTCAGGAAAGACGTTTCCACCTGATTTGATAAACTACAGTATTTCTGGCATTACTGTTACATTTATTTGCTCACTGAATCAGGCCAAACAGCTGCGGGGGATTTGTTGCAATGTATATACAGGTGTTGCCAGCATGTTTCTTAGCCTCGCGGCCAAACAAGCGTTTCCGTGTTGGCATTGCTTTGGGCTCGGTAAAGCTGAACCTTTAGGAAGCCCCCCCCCCTTATATAGTAGACTTAGCAGTGCCTCTGCTCTCTGCCTGTCTTCCAAAATCCCGCTCTAATGAAATACATCTCCAGCATAATAAGCCACGTGGGCGTCTTTAAATGAATAAGGAGAACCCCATAGTCCTTAGAGGCTATGTTGCAGAGCTAATCCACTGCTCTAATTTGGCTATTTTCAAAGATGTTAACCATGTGCCTTTGTAGGCCTACATCAGGTTTGTGAGGGCCAACGGCGAATTGTTCTAATGAGCCGTATTAATGCAACCAGGGGCCTACAAGATGCAGAAACTTTCTTTCGATTGTCGGGCGTCTTGGGTATCTGATGTTCGTTGCAAACTGGGATTTATTCACTAATGTGGTGTTATGATTAGATTTTGTTAGGTGTCTGTCTATCAACTTGTCTTGCCTAGCACCACATGACTTAGTGATTCCCTACATTTCCCAGAATGCCTCATTAAAAAAACCTTCAGAGAACTTGTTTGCACTCGGCTGTGGGTTGTTACTGTTCTGTAGATGTGGCCGGAGAGAGCAGCAGCAATTGCACAGTAAGAGCAAGAGAGAAACACACCATGGTTGTACCAGGAGAACTGGTTGAAGTTGGCAAAGTCCACAGTACTTCAACAAGAAATTCCTTATTTAAATTAAAAAAAAAATCACTATTAAAGTGAGATGATGTAAAGTTTACTGGCCACTTTGGCCACAACTGGTAATTAGTGGATTATGTCAAATTGAATTGCAATTGTCCAGAACTCTCGAAAACGACCACAGGTAGAAACAGAGACATGCTAAAACGTAGTCTAACAGTAGCACAGGTTACGAAAAGTCGTAAAGCCAGCAAACCGATTAATATGCAATTACGTTTCAATATCCATTAAAAGGTTTTGACCACTAGTTACTGTTCATTCAACGTTAAAGGTCTGGCCGCACCATCATCTGAAACATCAAAACTTTGTTCGACGTTGACACGCAAATTTTCCCTGACTGACCGATAGCATGCAATCTTTCTGTTACTGACCTTTGAAGGAACAAAGAGCCAGAAAATCAAAATGCAGGAAGAAGCCAGCGCAGCTTTTTAGTGGTGTTTCACCGTTCACTTTTTATCTCTGTCAAAATATGAACTGTTAGATTAAAGAGCCAGTGTTTGCAGACAGTTGTGAGACAGCTGTCGATGGTACGAACATGTCCTGTGAATAAACTGTGCGACACGTGTTGCCGCCACGAGGACTGGCTCCTTCCACAGGTACTTTAATGGCAGCAGCATTCGGAGATGCAGTTGTATTACCTGCTTCCATGTTGCTTTTTATATTTCCTTCTGTAATAAGTTGAGGCATTACAACAATTAAAAAAAAAATGGATTAAATAAAAAATGGTGACTGACAACAAAATATCATGGAGAGATTAAAAAGGTATCAACCAAAAGGTCACTAGAAAACATCAGGAAAAAACATAAAGAAATATCATAAAGCTTCTGGTTAAATTTCCTTTTTTTCTTTCTTCTGTTTTCAAAATCCTTCTGTTTTCATTTCAATTGAAGTTATTATATAACCACAGCTGTAAAATAAATACTGAGAGCTTAATTGATACAAAACTACTTAAGCATCTGTCTTAGATGCCGTGGAGCCAAAAAATCTATTGTCCATGGGATTGTTTAGGGAGCGACACACATGCTTTCAGTGTTCATTGATTTAATATTAATTACAGCCTGTGAATGTATTGCCTAACTGAACTATCTCTTAAATTCCAATAGTTTTAATTTTCATTTGACACATCTGTATGCACTGTAACAAGAAATGCACTGAACCTTAACAGGTTCCGACACTTTTAAGAATCTCGACAGAAGCCAAACATTCATGCTCCAATGGGCTTCTGCCTCCATGAGATCGGGTGATGGGGATTTTTTTTACGCTCCGGTAGCCGAGGCCAAACTTCGGAGGTGGAGGTAGAGAAGAAGAGGGAGGAGGACCGGCTGTGCAGACGGGCAGAGCTTTTCATCTATCTATCTTCTTATTTATCATTCCATTTTCCTGCTCCATATACCCTCACTAACTCATTCACTTTCTTTAACCAGTGAGTCACAGGTCTGACATTGTAAGCCCTGCACACGCACATGCACACACACACACACACACACGCACACACACACACACACACACACACACACACAAACACACACTATCTCACACTCTCTACACACATACACACATAAACAATCACAGACAAACACAAGCGTGCCCACCCTGGCATTGGTAGACCATCTGGCTTATGAGGAGCTGAGACAAATTTGAACTGTCTGAACTGTTTTACTGATGTTAATTATTCCATATTTAGACTTGAAACTAATTTCTAAAGTGCAAAAGTTGGACATATTCAAAGTCCAAGAGCTGTTCACCGGTTTCCCCCTATTTGCATATTATCATATGATCTGTATCTAGATGTCTTATCTGAGTAAGGAAAAATCCATTTTAGGTTTGAATGCACGCTGAACGACTTGTGATATCAGTGCAATCAGATCAGCTGGACCACATCAGGAGGTGGTCGCACCGTGAACGGATCCGAGACAGTTCTAAATGCAAACTGTAAAGCCCGATCAGATAAGAAGAAAAAAAAAATCCACCCAGGAAGTTGAACGGTCACCTGACTGTGCCTGTTCCCGCCAGCTCAAGTGGCAAGTCCGCCCTTACAAGGACTGAATTAAAAACAAATAACGCCAAATGGCATTGTTTCCCTTTGCTTGCTGGCAAGTCCACCGACCTCACCTAACTAATTTCAAGATTGAGATACAATCAAATCTCAAGAAGATCAATTCTTGTGAAATGCTACTATACTACTGCTTTCTACCTACATGCTCGCTAGGCAAGGTCTTTTTTGTTTTTGCTTGGTTTAGATCTGATCACAATCTGATCACCACCCAGACCACCCTGGATCAATCTGTTTTTCTTTTTTGGATCCAGAAATCCAGATCTCATTTCTGCCAGGTATAAATGGGGCCGTAGAAATCACTTTTCCCAACTCTACCTTGTTGTGCAGTCCTCCCCCCTTTCAACCATGGAGGGATTCTCTAAAGGCCAAAAAGTGCAGTATTATCACTGACTTTTAAATGCTGGTATTACATTCCATATAACATTACATGACATTTTACGTTTCTGTTGGCTCTGGTCTAATTAAGCACATTATTCTTTTTTATATTACTCTTATATTTCATAGTACTGTTTTTATAAGACCCCGTAAAAGCCAAAGGGTGGAGGGATGTGTCAGAATCACAGATTGTTCATCTATAACACAGGATCTTAAATTCATACTGTAGGAGACCTAAGGGGCTAATTTAGTTTCATGGGACCTCAACTTGTACTTTGCCTGCTCTCAGTAAGGTAAGCTTATAGATGTCTTACTAATGTTGCTACATGCAGGTTGAACATTTTCTAATGGATGTAATGGAACCAGTTCTCCCCAAGCAAGAGTTGAAATAAACTAGTACACCTTAAATAGATAGTCGACCTTAACAGCTTGTTTATAAGAGCTTCTTGAACTCTAATAGGTCTCATCTATTATTTTTTTTTCAACCTATTTTCAGAAAGGTTTTCCTTGGAAGGACACCAGTTTAAACAGATTTTCCCTCTAATTGTTTTTTTGTTTACTGCTGCAGGATGACACTCCAGGTTATACAAGGTTTTTCTCATAGTGCGGACGTCTGGGAATATTCCTATGCTAATGGAGACTAAATTTATCTTTTTAGGTCACTGTTTCACAGAGAGCTGCCGAGTGCCTGCTTGCATTATCATTTGCTCACTGCATAAGCAACAGTGGGAAGCGGTAGGTTTTGGCATAGTTTATGTTGCGCTGTGAAGCCAAAGACTGTCCCACATATATGCCGTCAAAAAAATATGGACAAAAACCAGAGGAACAGTGTGGAATAAGATCCTTTTTTAAAAAAAATGAAACGTTAAAGCTGGAAAACTGGAAGTTAAGGGTTAAGATGTTTCTGTGCTTTCTTTTTTCTGACGTAGAAACACCTGTGGTACACTGTTTATGCTTAATGAATTCACACTGATATCAGCTATTGTTCTCTGTGAATAATTATCAATAATAAAAAGAATATTAGGTGGACTATTACGACCCCTTCTAAGTATTTAGACTATCAAAAGTTGCACTTTTTGAAATCAGAACAAGGATCACATAATCGAAAGAAAAATTACTTAATGGGTAATCATAAATGATCAAAATGATTATTTAGGCAGTTGAGCGCTGACTCACCACCAAATTAGTTCCGTGCAGATGCGTTAAAAATTTCAACCAAAGTAAAATATGGATAAGGGTTGAGTAAGATAAAGGATGACATAAAAGAAACAGAAAACGTCCAAAATGAAAACATCTTTTTTATTGTCATACACTTTTGTAAAGGATGAGAGCAAATAAAGGAGCTCGTGATCAAAATCTACTCATCACTAAGCCATGGACCATAAGGCATCATTAAATACAAGCTTTTTTGGAGCTATCATCTACAATACAAGGACGGAATCAAGGGGGAAAGAAACAACACAGGCATCAATGCTTATGCAATTAGAAGGAACAATGGAGGAAAGGAAATTTTAAATGAGCAAAAAAAAACAAAACAAAAACAACCAAAAAAAAACCCAAAACAAAACACAACACAATTTGTACATTCAAAAGAAAGAAGTCAAAATAATTCACAAGGAATATTGGTATTACGGCAAGTGACGATAAAACATAGTCTACAATCTGTTATGTACACTTGGCACTAATGTTAGATCATCGATTGTTGTCCAGTCAGGTTGTCAACTCTATCATGTGCACAGGTCGTAACTCTTTTTTTTTTTGTTTTTTTAATTTAAATGCTAGTCTAATCGTTTATATAATCTATAAATATACTGAAACAATCTCAAACAAAGCTGTTTAAAAGTTTTGCAAAGCTCGACGTAAAACTTCATTAGGTATTGAGATCAAACGGCTCAATGGACAACAATTCATCAGAAAAATGCTCACATACTTTTTATATATAGTGTTGAAGGATTATCTTTTTTTTTTTCATAACAAGAATCAATCTTTGATAGTCCATCTCATGCACTTGAAAGTTGTAAACAGTACAAATATAAATGATCCACTTACAATATTTGAATCCCAGCAATTCCAAAATAGACAGACAGACTCCAGAAAACAGCAGCAGATTGTTTGTATGCATTTTCCAACACTGGCAGATGTGTAAATAATGAGGTGGAAAACGGCTATTTAACACGATTGGATTGTCTCTATCTATTCGACGTGGCCAGAGAGAATCAAAAACAGTATACAGCTCGTGTGACGTCACAACTTCCAATTCATGATGGTATGATTTAGATTTTCTATATCTCTAAAACATAAATTTAAAATATATTTTGATTACACAGTGTGAAGTAGGAAAAAATAGCCTGGGGTGTTTTTCAGCATCCTGATATGTCTTTTCCGATATGTTAAAGGGACAGTTCAGCCAGATTTAAGTTACTTACTTGTTATTTTAACTTTATTATCCAGGTAGTCATTTCACTCTTTAGGTTTGTGTAAATACAATCTTTAAAGAGATTTAAAAAAATAAATAAATAAAAACAAAGTAAGAGAGCAAATTTTAGGATTCATTTGGCTTCCACAGTCACTTTTTCAGCAGTGTTGCGGTCAAACGTAGCTTCGTCAATGCCAATACAAGACCAAGGTCTGTTTTGTTAAATAAATTAATGAAAAGCAAAGGCTTTTACGTCCAAGTTAAAAAAAAAGAATCAAATACATATTAAATACATCTTCTTTCAAAGCTTCACCAGGAACCTGCCTAACATATAGGGGATGTAATCAAAACAATTAAGAATCGCAGTAAGTTGCCTTTAAGTTCCAATCGGACAGGAAGTGACATATGGTCATTTTCTGCTGAACAATTTATATAACATTTGTTTTTTACGGTTCATTCAAACCGAACATGAAGCAATATTTTCATCTTGCTGTAGCTATACACGTAAGGACGTTAGCCAGAGCTAACTAACAACACCCACCAACTCTGTGTGTGTGGACTGTTCCTGTCCTTTATCTCTTGTCTCTTTAGGAACGAACTTTCTGAAATCATCTGAAATTTTTCTTTATTTGAACGGACCTGTCTTTGCTTTAAAGCGAGGCAGTGTAACTCCTGAGTTTCAAACTAACAATCTCCCTCTTACAAAAGAAAAGTTGAATTTATCAGCAATAAGATCGAACTCTTGTTCAATTCAGAGGTTTTGCTGCTACAGTCTTATTTTATCTGGCATGTCCACGGATCACGTCAGCTAAAATTAGCTTGTGCAAACAAAATTTCAGTAAGTGCTGAACTTTCTACTTCTTAGTTCAGCTAAATTCTGGACATAGAAGTTCGAAGTCGTTTTGGCTTCAGCGTTTTCTCACAACTGTCTTATGAAGCCTCAGCACAAGTTGTAATGTCTCGCTTTAATTAGCTCCATCTCGAGTGAACCAACATCTGTCTTTTCTTTCCAATTTGGCTTTGAAAACAGTCGAGCTGCCTCTCAGTTTCACTCTGCATTCAATCCCAACAGACCTCTACGGTAATTTATCAATGATCGGAAAGTTCCTTTCGCTAGCTAGCTAGCATTTGGAGGAGTTAATCTTCCGGGTGCTATCCTCAAGAACGTTCACCTTTACCTGCAGTCCGTTGCCTATAACATTTACGTTTTGGAAGTTGACTGATTCTCAAAAATACAGCATTAAAGTAAAAGAAAATAAGTAGACGGATTTTTTTTTATGGACAGAAATTCAAGATGAAGCAGGATTTGAACTTTGAAGAGCTTCAATTCCAAGTGACCACAACACTGCTTTCAACCAAGTCTTTAATAGCCAAAAACAAACTCAAAGTTTACTTTGACTTCTCAAAGTTTTTGCCTTTTTGCCTCTTTAAAGGTCATGTGCTCTCCCTTTACGTCTCTAACAGTCACATCATTACTGGACTAGGAATCGGAAAAATTCCTTTTCCGGTCCTCAGACCCAGGTCCGTTGGCAACAGGTCTTTAATCCATTTCAAACTAGTTTATAAAACAATTTCATATAGTTATGCAGAAAGCCAGCATTTCATTTTCAGTAGTTTGTCGCTGATTAAGGTCTATAAAGTTCACCCATCGATTGAATCAACTTAAAATTACTGTACAATACAGATGCAAGCTTTAGGTTTTTATCACTATATTATATTCTGTATATCAATAGCTATTTAAAGTAAATAATATACATTAATTTCTGGGAAACGGGGGACGGGGGGATGGGGGCGGGGGGGCTCAGTGATAGCATTTCTGAAGGGTAATTAGTTCTGCAACAGTTGACGAGATACATTTTAAGTGTCCACGATTTTCACAGAACAGCGTCAAGTAAGGGGGTCCTGGTCTGAGCAGCGGCTTCTCCCCCCCCCCCCCCCCCAAAGGCGGTTATTGTTCAAATGTCTCGCTTGTGTTCACAGGCAATAGTCAAACCACAGGCCGATCAGAGAACAGTCTCCCATCAAAGAAGCCGTGGCGAGACATCCCCGCGCAAACAGAGTCGCTGGCTTCTTCACATTCAAATGGTACGGTGTAAGTAAGAGGACATTTTTATAAGATAAATAAAGCTTTTGAGACAAAACGCGTAACCTTTGCAGACATCCACACATGGTGCCATGAGGTAACACTGACAAAATGGTCTACACAGTTGACAGACATAAGGAATGGAAAAAAACAATGTTATGGAAATATACAACATGTGATGTACAACAGTTACAATCATCCATGAAAAGAAAAGACATGAAAACAGAAATAAAGACATGGGGGGAAAAAAAAATCTACATTTGTTCTCAAATGTGTTTTTTTGTTTGTTTTTTTTTTTAAGTCCAGGGTGATGTGATCAGTTGTAAGGTACAGGCAAGATACATCCAGGAAAAAGAAATCAGATATTATGGAGGGAACAAGTCAATAGCAAAAGAGACAAAGAAGATAAAAGAAAGATATCCAGTATGGTTCAAATCAAACCAAAGGAAACATGAGTCCCGACTGCTTCGAGGAGCCGGACAGTCAACTTATGTGTACACACACATGCCAACATTCCATGGAAATACACACAGCACGGGCAGTTTTTCATCACTGGGCTGGCTTTTTGGATTCAGTGCATTCTTTTTAAGGAGGTGGGTTATTTATGCAGAGTTATGGCGGATGATGATGATGATTTATTTATTTATTTATTTTTTAATAGTTGCTGATTGTTTGCTCTTTTGTGTCCCTAGCTCATTTGACATACTCAGCTGACTTCCAGAAGTGCCCTGGGTGGGAAAGGCGGCGGTTCCGCTTTGGCAATTTTTCCAGTAAATCTACCAGCTTGGAGAAGCTGGGCCGCTCCTCCTGCTTGTACGCCCAGCAGAGGAGCAGAATGTCCTGGGAAACACAGAGAAAAACCAGGCTGTTAGGCATCACGTTTTAATCGTCTTTAGGCGTATCATGTGCAAAGCATAGTTACTGAATGAATGATGTGCATCAGTCCCTGGATTTGCTTTCTAAAACTGGCCCTTCTCTTAAAAAAAAGCCCGAGCTGGGCTTTACTTGGACTGACTAAAGTCTAAAGTGACACACAACAACAGCACCAATGTGCGATTCGTACAGGAATACTAGCAAACAGTGGCCTGTGACCAGCAAAGATTTATGGCGACTTAGAGACTAAACATAATGAATTAGCGGGTGAACAACCAGATCAGTTCCTATGGAGACTGGGGGTGTTTCCAGGAGAGAGGAGAGTGGGTGGAGGAGTTTAGCAAGGTGAACTGAAGGGAGCCAAGGACTCATACCATGTTGCATCGTGCTTGGTAAAGACAGGAGAGGCCGATGCCACCAGGGGAGAGGCACAGTTGTCACGACCCCCCAGTGTCAGACTTTGAAAACCCCTGTTCTATAAGTATAAACTGAGCTGATGCTCTCAGTAAATATTAGCACAGAATTTCATGCCAACTGAAATTCAATTGATGAACTAATATATTTCATTTCCACTGCCTCTTGATTTAACCTATCTCTCCTCTCCATGCATATTAATTAAAACCACCAGGGTAATTGACATGCATTTATGCAAGAAAAAAAATTATATAATGGTGGCTAGAAAGTTTCAAACTGTCCTCTTCTGAAAGTTGTTTTTGTTTTTTGTTTTTTTTTTTTTACATAAAATTCACTTTCGATCATTCTTCTGATAACTTTCCTGGTCACTGGCCATTGTATTAAGAGCCACTTAAAGAGCACTTGTGTGAATCTGGCCCCAGATTGTTTTTTATTGCCTTTATTAAGCAAAGCAAATTTTTCAGGGATTATAGAAACGTGTTTGAGCACAATGACTTCAGGATTCAAGGAGTGTGTAAACACAAAAAGCAGCAAATGACTCAAATTTAAAAAAAAAACCCCAAAAAACAAAACATCACGAATGAATCGTGAAAAATTAAAAAGAAAAAAACCCGAAACACTTACTGATATCTCCTTTCCCATGCCAGTCTGGGCGAGGTTGGGCTTCATCCCGCTGCCAATCTGCCATATGATCACCTCCGCTGGCTGACTTTTGTAAGGCCACTCACGTGCATGTAACTCGTACCAGATGGTGCTGGGAGGACAGAGTAGGGGGGCAGGTCAGTGCTTCGCAGTCGAGTACCAACAAGACGGCCGCCTTCAAAACACACCTATGGAGGTTTAAACATCCCGGCCGGTTCCAACACCGTCAGGCAAAAGCTTTCAGTCAGGACGACTTTAAACAATCAAAGTAAATGGTCTTGATCAGCTTTCAGTTGTGGCTGATGCATCTGTGCAACCGGATCTTGATCTATTTTGTGGATGAACCTTACCTTGAGCCTGGAGTTGTTCTTTTTTTTAAAATCTTTTAAACGAATTTCATCCAGAAGTTTAAAGAAACAACAAGATTTTAAAATTACTGCTCATGCAAAATTACCATAAACCACCTTCCCTGTGCAAATAAGAAGTTGTTGTCATTCCCCTCCTGCACATCAAGTTTGAGGAGCATAAAAATAGCTCTTTGCCAGTAGTAAGGGGGAAAAAAAGCAAAAAAAATGACAGCTGATCGTTGATGAATATGTAAAACGGCCACAAGGGTCACCTCAAGGTAACCCAAGGGCTAACAGAGCAGCTGGACATTGTGCGCCAGCGCTGCACTCTTCCCTCTCATAAGATATAGTGACGAAACCTCCATATGGGGGACCATCTGAAAATGCAATTGTGTTAGGAGTCATCAGAGCAGGGTCCACGCCCACAAATGAATCAGCAATGGCAGCGGAGGAAGAGCAGGAGCCGTGGGGATTTTTAATCAGCTTAGGACGAATATAAAAATGGGCTTTAAGAGGAGGAAGGGAGAGAACACCTCTGTTTGAGAGCAATCTGAATGCAGTGACTGAGGGGGCTGGTTAAAAAAAAAATGATTTGGGTTGAAATATACCAATTATCACGTATTTCTAGCAAAAGGGAACCGAGGTAAACCGGTGCTTGTTAGATTTATGGCCGATTTAGGGCAACAATATAAGAATACCACCACGGCTTAAATACAAGAAAGAGAAAGGTTTGTTGTATTAAACCAGTCAATGCATTTATTTGATCAGCAATTACCGGAACATTAGCAGTAACTGAAGATGCTTCCTTACCTCCTTGGCTGTGTTGTGTGTGTAAAAAGGAATAGTTAAACATTTTAGGGAATAAGCTTTTTATTGGCTTTCCTACCCAGAGTTTGATAAAGAAGACAGAAAGCTTGGTGTTCTCAAGATCTGGTACATTTAAAATAAATCTTACAGAGATTTTTTTTTCAAGCAACAGCTTGAAAAAAGGAGAGGTCATAAGAGTTAATAAAGATCCCTCAGATAGCCTGGAAGGTGGGTGGGAATTGGATGTTTCAGTGTGACCAGAAATTGAGTTTCCTAAAACATGGACATTCCTGTATTGAAACTGCAGCGAAGAACCTTAAACATAGCTCAAGGGCAAACAAGAGCACACACACTTAGTGCTAATAGTGCAGCAAAAGACACAGAGACTTCAGTAGGGTTGAAAGGCAATGGAGCCGGAGTCGAGCCTGACACAGAACGGCACCACTGTGCATAGTATCCAAGTTTTGGCACCAGGTAAAAAATGTGTCTGGTCCACCTGCATTTTTTTCGTATTGAATAACTGTATGATCCACATGTTTTTTTTCTCTCTTTAGCCTCCAGCCCTCTGTAAAAACTTATCTGTTCTCTTTATTTACTCCAATGGGCCTCTCCGATGTGTCTTCCAGCTGCCAGTGTTTATTTGTGCACCATGTCCTCCCCCAGCAACGTCATATCCAAGGCTCCACTCATAAAGAATATGTGCCAAGTCGGGGGGGGGGCCTTGAGAATATGGGATCCCCCCCCACCACCACCCTCGTAATCGAGTCCAAGTGGAGTATATGTCAAGATCAGATTAATTTTATAAGCAATTAACTTGTAAATCTGAAGTCTGTAAGTAACGGAAGCAAAACTGTCATTTAAAATATCACACATCATAACATTATCTCAGTCTTTGTAGAGTAAGGAGTGAAAATCTGTATCTATAATGAGATCTGAAAAACCACTTAATGAGGGTTGCATCTTTGTCGTGTGATGTGGAGTTTGAGGACGATGCTCTGCAAAAGTAGGATTTTATTGAATTCAAGTGCATAAAAAAAAAGAGGCTCACCCGAAAGCAAAGACGTCCGACTGTTTGGAGAAGGGAAGCTTGTCCTCCTCCGTGTCCGGAGAGAGCTGCTGGATGATTTCCGGGGCCAGGTGACACAGCCAGCCATTGGGGATCCTCAGTTTGTCTTCTCTCCGGCTGCGGAGCGAGGAAAAAAAAAGAAAGAAAAAAAGCAGAGATGGAGGCTTGTCAGCGTTTATTGATCCGCGGTATCGCGCTGCCAAGCCATTAGCGATGTTAAGATGAATGTGGGTCGCACCGCAAGACGGGTCTAATAAAGTCTTGATCACAGTCTGCGGTGAACTGTGCTATATCAGTTTCGATACGTGTCAGATTGTGCAGAGTCTTGCTTTGTAGCACTTGGTGCAAACGAGAGAAAAAGATGCAAGCAAAGCTGTCATTAACTCACACTAATCCCTTGACTAATTAGAAAAATCCATCCATGATTAAAGGGAAATTATGGCTTGTTCTGTTTTTGATATATATATATATATATATATATATATATATATATATATATATATATATATATATTTTCCATTTTTTTCCCAATTTCATTGTCATAGTTTTGGCTACTCGTGTAATCTGGAATATTCCCGTGTCTTGAAAGGTTGCTTGACATGTTGTGGGATAATTCATTATCATAACTGATGGTCTTGATGGTCAGTACTACAAAAAGGGGATGTTGTTTGTGGTCACACGAAAGCTGAAACAGATCCTTCAGTTCTGAGCCGCTCACCTGTGGTCAAGTATAAATAAAGTGAAATAAATACTTCAAAGCAAACTGAATGAAAACTTAGGGAAAGCCACAACAACCACATTAATCTTAAGCTTAAATTAGCTTATTCATTCATGAATATAGAAGCTACCACCGGCAGCCAGTTAGCTTAGCTTAGCTGGAAACCAGGAGGTAACAGCTAGCATGGCTCTGTCCAGAGGTAGCAACACTCACCTGGTAGCACCGGCTCACTAAACAACACGTTTATTAACGTGTAAACAAACACAAACACACAAAGTGACTAGTTGGTTTCACTGGGAATCCCATGCGGTATTTATTTCTCGGTAAACAGCAGGCGGTCGTAGATACGATGCCTGGCAACCGACCTGATTTAGCCCAACACATTAAAACATGCTAATTGCTGAGCTTTAGGATGCTGGTGGGCGGTTGTTTGGCCTTTGGGCAGAGCCGAGCTAGCTGCCCCCCCCCACCATGCTAAGCTACGATAACTAACCCCCGGGCACAGATGTTACAGCGGTATCGATCTTATCAGCCATATTGATCGGCAGGAAAAACGGACTATTTCTCATGACGCTCCGAACAGTTGAGCGAAAGTAAACGTGCAAATAATGTGTGAGATTTGTAGAAAGCGATTTCGAACGGTGCTCAAATATCTAGTTAGACCGTGAAATTGCGGATCACCACCAGCACCTCCATCACCACCATCACCACCAGCACCACCAGCACCACCACCAGCACCACCAGCACCACCAGACCATCACCACCAGAACCATCACCACCAGCACCACCAGCACCACCACCACCACCACCTTACACCCTGTTGTAACGTGCACCCACCTTCCTCAAATTTAATCTACACTGGTGTGATTTGTAAACCACTTTAATGTTATAGACTGATAAAGTTCAATAATCTGCTAGGCATATATGTTGATATAATCCTGCCGATGCTGTGGGTTTATTCAGACACCTCACCGTGCTGCCATCACTGCGCGGCCCACACCGCGGCCCTCACCGGCCACGCTCATCGCAGCCCTCACCGCGCCGCCCTCACCGCCACCATCACCGCCACCCTCACCACGTCTGTTTCCAGAAAAGCTCTCGCTGCCTCCACTGGAAGGCTGATGAGAGCCCTGCCCCTCATGATGGGTCAATCTTGAGCGGATGCAATATGTGATTACTGGTGTGCTCAGCCATGACATGGTAAATGCCTGAAAAATACATTCCATTTGTTAGCGGCGCGCGAGACGGTTTATGGGGTTTTGATCGTTGCCTGCGATTCACCGCTTTTCTTTGTATGATATCCCTGTTTTAACCCTGCGCCGTCGGCTCCGTTTGGCCGCGGCTGAATTTCTCTGCTCGTCGTTGACCCGCTACTCTTTCCCTTCTCTCTCCTGAACATCCCCTTTTTAACACTGTTCGCGTCCTCGAGCAGGGAAAGGAGAACATCTTCCTTGGCAACGGCAGAGATGGACCGGAGAGAGAGAGAGAGAGAGAGAGAGAGAGAGAGATCTAGAGAGAAATGAGAGGAAGAGCAGTTGTCACTTGAATGACACGGACTTAAGTTAAAGGATCACGCCCTCGTACTCAGTTCCTGGTTTTTCCACTAAATAGTTCAACCTAATCCATGTTGTTTCCTGTAAAAAAAAAAAACCCAACAAAACAAAACAGGGTGTTTCCACATGATTGCTCTAAATGCTGACAAGAGCAAATAAGCAGAAGTCTGACACGAGATTAAAGAGTAAGATAAAATCTGAATCATTGGTATTATTTATAATATATTTTCTTGTGAAGTCTAACAAAGTAGATATACAGTAAAAATCAGCCAGTGACTAACAGCCATTTTTTTTTGAGGTTAGTCCTGTTTCAATATGATAATTAAATAGTTTTAAAATGAATGTAGTAATAACATAATGGTGTTACAATATGTAAAAGAAAAAGAAAAAGCTGGCTGTTTTCAAAGAATTTAATTACCGACATGCTGTTTTGTGTTTTGTTTTAAACGTGGAATAGCCGCCGCCGGCATCCGCTGAATTACGTCGTCCCCGCACAGCTACAATAACGTCCGCTCGTCTCAAAGGCAAAACTCCCGCGCTGCACGCGCTCCCGTCTCTCATGTGTACGGAGCATTAATTACCTGCCAGCCTGCAGAACCCCAGATATGGTGAAGAGTCCGAAGTCGGTGATGACGACTTTGCCGTTGTCGTAAAACACGTTCTTGGACTTCATGTCCTTGTGCAGGATCCCTTTGGCGTGGAGGTAGCCCATCCCCTGAGGACAGAGACGGGGAGATGTGAGCGCTCTGTGATACGCCGCGTACCGCCGAAGCGTCGCCGGAGAATCCAGTGCCGAGCTCTTTTTTTGTACCTTGACCATCTCCTGCGCGATCTGCCGGGTCTTGTTAACATCCAGCACGACCTTGGCGTCCCGCACCACCGAATAAAGCGTCCTGCCTTTGCACAAGCTGAGAGGAGGGTTTGGGGGGGGGGGCACAAAGATACCGTTTTAAGTGAGAGCTGTGACTTTCTGTAATCACTTTCTTAACTTTCGAAACGTTGCACGAACGTTACAGGAGAACCTGACAGGAACTGATCGAATCCCAGAGCATTTGTGTGATGATGTTTCTTGTTATATCTTGTCTTAAGGCTTTTGTTAGGAAAGGCGCTGTGCAAGTAAGCCCCAGGGAGGTTTGGTGTTGAGGAAAACGGCCTGGGTTACTGAAGCTCATGCTGTGGTTACCACACCCTTAAGTTTTTCAAGTTACACAGGTTTTAAGTGGGGACAAAATGGCGTCGCTCTGAGCCGGAATGTGGGCCGACTCGGTGCCTGGGCCGCAGCTGTTACACCAGTTCACGGCGGCGGCGTCGCATTTCTGGAGGGCTGCCATCGCGATGGCGCATTCAAGAGACGGCCACCCACCCACCCACCCCACAAACACACCTCGCACCTGAAGCCCTCAGCGCCGACTGTGCCACGCAGGTGACCGACGGTGGACCTGTGGCCAGCAGATCCATGCATATTCATTCCCTAACAATGTGCATAATTTCACATGGTCTTTTTGTTTCTTGTTATATCTTGTCTTAAGGCTTTTGTTAGGAAAGGCGCTGTGCAAGTAAGCCCCAGGGAGGTTTGGTGTTGAGGAAAACGGCCTGGGTTACTGAAGCTCATGCTGTGGTTACCACACCCTTAAGTTTTTCAAGTTACACAGGTTTTAAGTGGGGACAAAATGGCGTCGCTCTGAGTCAGAATGTGGGCCGACTCGGTGCCTGGGCCGCAGCTGTTACACCAGTTCACGGCGGCGGCGTCGCATTTCTGGAGGGCTGCCATCGCGATGGCGCATTCAAGAGACGGCCACCCACCCACCCACCCCACAAACACACCTCGCACCTGAAGCCCTCAGCGCCGACTGTGCCACGCAGGTGACCGACGGTGGACCCGGGGCCAGCAGATCCATGCATATTCATTCCCTAACAACCGCCTGACAGCAGCCACATTTTTAGCACCTCTCCTCCCTCTGGGCCTATATTCAAGGCAGACAAGGCAGCTTCTGGCTTTAGTGCTTCAGTGTCACTTCATTTGAAACCTTTATGTCAAAAAAAAAGGAAAAAAAAAACAAAAACCCTAAACAAATGCACATCTTATGTGGAAGCGGAAAAAGGGGCAGCGTTTTAATGGAACTCAAGATGACCAAAAGCCTCCTCAACGCCGCCGTGCTACTTTTTCTTGCCATACACATGGATTAAAAACCCAGAAGCGATGACCCGGCGCAGATGACCCCGTGTTCTGTGGGCTCGGTAAAAATCAATCCACTCGTCGCTCGTGACAAATGAAAAAATCAAAGAAAAAAGGAAACAATCAATATTTATATTTCCACTAATGCAGCCTGAAGACCCTCATCCTTAATCAACCCAATAAACCTTTTAATTTTACAGGCTTATCTTGTGGCACTTTGGGCTGCAAGAGTATGATAATGATCGCATGTTTTACTTCCTGGTCTTTTTTCCTTTTTTTACTCCCTTTCACTCATTACCGTATAACAAAAGCAGCAGCAGAGTCTCGGTGGATAACAAAGCCACCTGTTGCACTGACATTTTACATTATTTCTCAGCAATCAGCAGCGAGGATTTCTGAGAGGAAGCAAGGTTCCCTGCGGTCGCAGCAAGTTTGGCTGGCAATTAGCCATGCCAATAAATCAGTCAGTCACTCAGTCGATCACTTATTTAATACATATTTACCACCATTCTGGCTCTGATGGGGAGGGAGTACTAGCTATAGCTTTGTTTTCCCAACGCATTTTTGAAGCCGTGAACTCAGCGTGGAAATCCCTCTCTTTCCTTTCATTTCTCTCTTATTAGAGAATGAAAGAAAGAAAAAAAATAATAATTTCTTCCGCAACAAAAAAAAGGAAAGAAAAAAGGCAAACAAAAGGGGGAATTATTATTTTATTGAGCCTCCCGTTCTTTGTTCACGGCACGTGTAGATGACGGCGGGAGAGGGGCAAAACATCCGAACAATTTCCTTTTGAACGCCATTAGCTGTGCCAATTAGTTAAACAAGAGAGCGTTGCTTGTGATGGTCTTTAACGAGGACATGGCCCTGTGCCTCTTTGTGATGAATACTTGCTAGAAACAGGAAAAAAATAATCCGTGGAATAATTGAGGTTTTTCACTACGTGAGGGAAGTTCGCTCCGGCCTGCGTACACCTGTATTAACTGCTGTGATAGATGGTAGTCCGGACCGACGCACCACTGCTGTGGGGTGTGGGCGGTTCACCCATTCAGACGACGGCAGCAGCCTGTTCTAATCACAACCTCTGCATGTTTCATTGTCAGCTGCTCGTTGGGGGGCAGATCAGTGGCGGATCCAGGATGTCTCCCAGGGGACCCCGACTGGCTCCTGAGGCCGAGGAGCTGCCGGAGCTAAGACGAAGAGCCAAACACAGATTTCTGAGCTTTGGCGTCACCCGTCAGGAGCCTCGGGGTTGGGGGGTGGGGGGGGGGGTCCACATGAATAAGCCAGGGACACGGGACAATACTTAGAGTCTTATTTTTGTTTGTCCTGCACAGCTTCATCGATTTTCTCTCAACCCGGAACACGAAAAAAAAATTTTTTTGACTTTTGGAAAAGTAGGAGTTCAAACAGGCTTTTATTCATAAACAGTTTCATTGCTTTGGATAAATTCATACCTTTTTTATTTTATGTACGGTTGATACACAAAGTCACGATAGCCTCCAGGCCAAAACACTCTGGCAGCCCTGGGCTCATGTGCGCATTCGCACATGGCTTCCTACAGCTGTAGATTGCTTTAAATTCTTCATTTTACATTTCAAAGATGGTTTTTGGTTATTTATATCTGGGCTGCAATATTTTATACCGTTGGCATACTGGTATTTTTCAAGATTACAGTGTTGTTTATAAAATCCAACTATCCAAATATATTTAGAAATAACCATATTTATATTTCCTTCAATAAATTCCTGCGGTATATTCGCCCTCGTACTGGAAAGATTCCACGTGACATTATTCTTTTGGACACTTTTATTTATATTCCTGCCTTCTCTGTAAATGAAAGTGCTGAAATCCTATGGCATACCATCACATACACTAACCATATACTGCATTTTTTTTTTCAATATTAGTAGTTGGTGGTTGCATTTGCTTTTAGTTGATTTTTATATCATAGTTGCTCATGTTTTTAAACTAAAGCTGTTCCCCCGATTCCGTACCACATACACAGCTTTTGATTATCTGGTCTGCTCACACGGGGAAACTGGAAGAGTCACTGATGTCATTGATGGACACTGTTTCACACCGGGCTTGAGATGGTATTAAATCTTGACATTTAGTTTTCACTTTGTGAAGTTATATTTGTAGTTGCATTTTAAAGTCACAGTTTGACTGGTGTCAGTCGGTGCATGTCTTTAATGTATAATTTTGATTTTTTTTAAAGATTAACTGCAAAAACAGATTACAATAAAGATTAAAATACAGTATAAACTGAATAACTGAATAAAACTTGCTTTCAACAGGGCCCGTTCAGCCGAATGGACATTAAACTTGTAACGTGACGACGGGGCCCGTTCCACCCACAGCACCTCGATCCTTACCTGGTGATGATGGCCAGGTGTGGCGGGCTCATGCAGGCCCCCATGAACAGCACCACGTTCTCGTGGCGCGTGTTGCGGTACGCCATCACCTCGCGCTTGAAGGCCTTGAGCTGGTCCTCGTTGTCGCGCTCGATGTCGATCAGGCGGATGGCGACCTCGCCGTGCCAGCGCCCGTGGAAAACCTTGCCGAAGCGCCCCTTGCCGATCATCTCGCCGATCTCCAGCTGCTCGAACGGGATGTCCCACTCCTGCAGGAAGATGCTGGTCTGGCTGGCCTTGCGTGGGAAGTTGCGCGCTGACAGCAGCGACAGGTTCATCTCCTCGAACTCGTCGCCGGAGTCCTCGTTGTTGCCGTCCTCGTTCTGTGTTGAGAAAAATCCAACTGTGCTTTGCTAGCTGTGGGCCCCGCATTTCACATTTACACAGATTTGCATTATTTTCATACATTGCTACGATAAAAATATCTCTTTTTTTTTCTGAACTTTACTCGACCTCTAAAGTTGCACAACAAGTAAATCCAAGGAAAACCTATCTGATTGTCTTTCCAGGGTTTATACATATTATATTACTGTTATCATGAATAAACTTTAAAAAAAAACAACAATATAGAAATCATACTTATATGTTGCCTCTACATAAAATGGCACATATGTGCATTAGAAATACTAACTGCTGTTTAGGTCATTACCCACAACAAGGGAGAGTTATGAAAAGGGAAACAAGTCAGCGAGGGGAAGAAAAAAAACCTGGCTGACTGATTCTGATTTGATTTTAAATACAATGTATGGCAGAAGTGAAAATGACCCATTCAAAGAGGCCTGCTGGATTATTATTCAAGGCAATATGCATCACGGTTTCTCAAAATATATCATTGTTACAGGAGAGGCAGTGATAATCAGTGAAGCTGCGTCTTTTTCCCATCCTCGCTGCTTTTGACGCATAACTCACCTGGAGGCTCCTCCGAGAGCTGAGCCAAATTATGCTAAATGAGAGAACGGCGCAGGAGACTGTGACAAGTGTCAGCGAGAGCTGCATTTCGTCTTCATTCAGACTCACAAGTAATTCCACACTGATATTACCAAAGGGGGAGAAAAAAAACAAAAAGCAAAAAAACAACAAAAAACAAAAACGTGGAGAGGTAACGCAACGTAATGCAAGGAAAACTCACATTCACGTGCACTCAAAAGCATCACAAAGGTCACACTCAGAGGTCGAAAAAGAGGGACTCACATCTGATGTCGGTTCGACTTCGATTTGGAGTAAAGGGTTCCCCTCGTTCCTGGAAGCAAGAGGGACAGAGGTAGAAATAAATCTATTAGAAAAACGGCCGAAATAAAGTAGATCTCCCTTCACGCGTAATTGGCGGCCCTACATTTTCTTTTCTGTTTTAATTTTGTGCTCCAGCGATCAGGTTTTCGTACTGTGTTTCGGTTCTTTATTCCCCTAATAAAGTGTGAATGGTCCATTTTTGATCCCCGGTATCCCGACAGTGCTGCAGTCTTGCTTGATGCCTCCAAAAAAAAAAAAAAAAGAAAAAGATTTGCAACGTGGGATGTTTGGACACTTGGTGCCACCTCTGGGAGACAGATATACCCATAACAATGTACATCTGCATTGACTAAATGAGCAGTTTGATAATAAACCTGCTGTGTGATGTCTTTGCCTGTTTTGCATAACTATCAAGTATGTTGGTCACTCTGGGACGTGGTTATTTCTTAGACTTTACTGTCACACTATACGGTTTAATAGTTTATTGATTGCAATACCTTTTCCTTTGTGAAGGCCTGTTCACCACACCTATATTCTATTAAACTACCTGTACTTATCTTTTGAGTAATATAGTTTCTGCTTTCTTGCCAATCCACCTAGTTCGTTACACTGCCGGTTTCCATTCAGCACTTTGCGGATATACTGGAGTTTGATGATTTACATCAGGATTTATCAAGTTTCACTGAATGCTGCAATGAGAGCTGCCTCTTCGGTTGCTTCGGTACATACACATGCTACGAATCCACATGTGCCCACCTTCTCCTTCATCTTTACTGAACCGGTGGCCCGCTGATAGAGCCTGTGCCTGCTATATCTAAGTATATTATATATTTTTTTACACACACTTGTTTCATTTTGAAATGCAACACACCCGCTTTTCCTTCCCTGCCACTGCGACAGGAACTAACAGTTACACGTTCCCTCCATTTCCAAGTCGTCCATCTTCCAGCCTTTATTTGTTGTTAATTTTTCAAATTTGCATCAATCTTGTTTGTTTTTGTTTAAACGGTTGACTTTTCCCTGCTTCTATTCAACTCAATCAGGCTGTGGTTGTCTCTGAAAAATGACTAGATATTTTCAGATTGCACTTGAAAGAATGAGTGTAGATAACCTGCAGTTGTCCAGAGGTGGCAGAAGCACATTATGTCGCCGGGAATTTGACAGATAAATGAGTCAAGTGTGAACAGGATGAAACGTAAGAGAGGGCTCTCCTAATTACTGGCGGCATTTTCTTACCCTAATTTTTAATTTCACAGCCGTTTTATGAACCTTCAAGTGCATTTGCGCCCTGAGTCCCTATTAATTTCTGACCCCGGCATGTAAAGTGTCACCTACACCGTGGGTGCCAATGACACGGCACAAAAGAAGCCCGCTTTCCGCCCTCGACCCTTCCTCCTCCGTCCACATAACCGGCCGTGTAACATCGGCGTGCGACCCCTCGCGACCTCCCTGCGGCTTTTTCGCAACGCGATCCCGGACTCTGTGCAAAGACCACAGGTGAGGCAGCGCATAAAATAATATGTGATTCCTGTGGCGCCAAGGGGCTCCTAGCACCAGTTCGATCTCTGCTCTAATGAGGGGATCCTGCCGGGTGTCGGGGTCTGAGACAGGCCCTCATTAACCCTGAGACGAGGCCATTAAGGCCAGAGGAAATCTGCCAGCTGCCACTGCAGGAGCATACAAAGACGCGGGGAAGGAGGGACAATAGCATTAATTAAATCAGAAGAATATGGGTTTCATAACCGCGCTGATGTATTCACATTCGTCAAAGGCAAGGAACCGGAGACTGGCAGATTGAGAAAAGGAGAAACAGCGAAACGGTAAGATCGTGCGTCCGCAGAAATATGAACGAGAAGACGGTCAAAGGCACAATCGTGATTTTCTCCATGTATATTCTCACCCCGTTTTCGAGAGGTTTCTCACCATCGCTTGTCCCCATTTCTCAATGTTTAACTGCCTGCATACGACCACCAAAATAAAGTAGAACAAACCGGGGGGGGGGGGTGCCGCAACCCCTCAGCTCTTGAAAAAGCCGCGGTTAAATAATGTGTAATAACTGTTCCAGAGTGATCCCAGTGGGGGAATTCATATTTCACCCACCCCTCCCTGGGAGGAGGTTGGATTGCAGAGTGGGCTACTTACTGCAAAGGGCACTGCCTCCTTAAACAGCAGTTCCCAATTTACTGCAACAGTTTCATGATTCCTGATAACTCACTGAAATTTAGACCCAAAAACAGATTTATTGAAACTAACATTTCATACAAAGGATGTATGGAAACCATCTTTTCAATAGTGATCATGACAAATTAACGCCAATGGATTATTTCACTATTCCGCACTGTTTTTCACTCCAACTCTTTACCTTTACCTTAACTCTTTACGGATGATGAGTGGTCATTGATCAGTCTGGAATAAGTTGCATGGCTCCCTCTCTCTCACCAAATTAATAAGATTAAGAAGGAATTTTTTGCCGGTTAATCAAACTCACTGGAGACTTTTTTTTGGTCTTTTCTGATGCAGCCCTATATAAAAAAAGAAACAACTAAATAACAGCACATTACATATTGGCAAATTAGCACTTACGGGAATAGATGCCCTTCGATTTTAATAGCTAGAAACGTGGCCCTACAGAGACATCTAAATCGATATCTAACTAAATGGGTACCTATACCACTGCTGTACCGACTGTAAAATTTGAGAGCATCATCATTTTGATCTAGATTAAACGATTATTATTTTGCAAGCCAGCAACACAATAAATATCCAGGGTCTGTCACAGCCACATGGGGGTTTTATTTGTTGTTTCATGTCAAACTGCACGGGTTTAACATTCCTAATGTGGCTCAGACGGCAAACAGAAGTCTGTGCCTTGACCAGCTGTTTTTTACCATCCACTGGCCCAATGAAATAGAAAATATTCCCCACAAAAGTTTGTTACATGCACAGAAGGATCTGTATCATCCTGATGGAGAGGACCAGGTTGTCTTCAATGAGTTTCCCCTCCCCCTAACTGCCTAACTGCCTACACACCTGCAACCCATTCGCAATCAGCCCCAGAGTGTCTGTGGAGACGAGCCCTACAGTCTGGCGAGAACTTAAAAGGAAAAAAACCCGGATAAATGAGCGGAGGAACACAGCAAACGCGGATGCCTCGGCAACGGGAACGAGGGGCCACCGGAGGGCCCGGGCGAGTCCGAAAACCACGAGAGTCAAACGCCACGGTCGTCGCGGCCACCAGTTCTAAACCCAGTCAAACACCTGTGGAAGATCTGGGGAAGACAGCGCTCTCCACCGCCATCATCAAAACCCCAAAAGGGGGGAATATCTTTTGGAAGAATGGTGTCCCATCCCTCCAGTAGAGTTCCAGGGACTTAGAGAATCAATGCAGTGGAACACTGAAGCCGTTCTGGTGGCTCGCGACACTTTATGTTGGTTTTATCTCTAACTTGTCAACCATCTCTATCTTGTTTTGATCGTCTCTGTTCCTTTGCCGCTTTAAAATAATTATAAAATGCCTACATGCATTTGTCGAAACCCCGTGCAAAACCCAGGCAGTCGTGCTTTACAGTTCAGTGGCTGAATATAATCTGAACATCCAGGAAAAAAAATCATCTTCACGTAACATAATCATTATGGTAATGAATGTACCAGTAATCCTCAGACAATTCTATTCAAACACAAAGGGAGCCTACTGTGGTCTATGTATACCATTATTTGTTGTCATATTTTCTTCTGATTCTTATTATTTTCAGGACATTGCTTTTCCATTTTTTTAATCTCAAAGCTGGCAGCTGCTGCAGGAATGTGGCATGGAGATATCAAATACAGCCTTTTTTTTTTTTTAAATAATAATAATCTAAAAACATCACTAACATGTGCAGCCGCATGTCCTATGCCTTAATTTGCCTTTTGCTTCTCTCTACCTAAGACCTTTTCGAGACTGTGTTGATATTTCGAAAATAAAATCAACTGTGGCCTTATTTGCCATCGATTAATCCATTACAAACCATGGGTCCGGTCCATATTTCATCACAATTGACCATCCACTCGCTGAATGAGGTTCTCTTGCCCTGTTTCTTGTGATAGATTGAGATCCTAATCTAATTAACATCCGGGTCGAAAGGCATCTCATCATTCCTCCTCCTCTTCCGGTTGTTTTCCCCATGACCACTGGCTCCCTCAAGGAGCCACTGGAAATCCAGTTGGCATCCCAAGTGTAGCATGAACTAAAGGCCATGCTAACATTAGTCTCTGAGTATTCGTCATGTCGGCCCTCGCACTGAAATTGTCGCCCGAATATCTGTGCTCCAATAAACTCGACGTGGCCCCTGACCGGCCGGCGGCCACGGGGAGGAGGAGAAGGAGCCGGAGAAGAGGGAGCATGCGGCTGAGGAGGGGATAAGTGAAAGAAGAGACGAACCTAATGAAGATCAAATGGACTTTTCCTAATTTCTTGAAAAGTAGCCGTGTGGTTTTTATTGAATCCCCTCTGCGATAGATTCTACTCACCCTGGCTCGGACAGGACGGGGTGCAGGATGACCTGCGGTGCTCTGCTGGGAGGAGCCTCCGGAGCAACATCTGGAAATATCAGAGTCGCAAATCAGAGCAGAGCTTCAATCACCATCAAATCTCAAATGTAGTTTATTTTGCTTTCAGTGTTTTAGAAAAGGAGTGGAGGGTGCCAGCAATAGGTAGGAGAGACTGATCTCTATCTTAATCTGGATTTACAGTTCCGCATTAAGGGGCCGGGGTGTAGCTGCAGAACAGCAGCTGTAGAGATACAAGCTGTTGAGTGGTCATCTGGGGCTGACTGTGTCTTTCTTCCCACAAGTTTTCTGATACCAGTGGAAACCAGGGAAAAACCTTCCAACTGCTGCGGGTACCACAGGGTAAACTAAAGAATGTAAACTCAGCTTCTGCGGGAAACAGAACCAAAGCAAGATACAGCCGAACCACGTAGGAAACATCCACCTAGCTTTGCTGAACAATGAATCAAGATGCTTTCGGCACCCGAGGCGGGACTCCCCCCGGACCCCATGTGTGAACCCAGCTTACACAAGCTTTACAGACACTGGGGAGGCAGTGGCGTTAACTGCTCTGTGACCTGCGGGATGTAAAAGGATCATGTGACAGGACTGGCGTCTATGATATGATTGACAAAATCAATGGCACAGCGGTGTCATATGCTGGAGAGAAAATTTCATTGGAAACTAACCACCAACCTACAACACTTTGGAAAATCCTGTCTTTTTAAAACTTTTACATGGAATTCGTTTCAGTCCAAGAACACACTTACTTCAACTGACCAAACTGGTACATTTCTACATATGTGCTGAGAAAATCCTGGCGTTCAAGAGTTTAGGGGCTAACGTGAATCCATCTGATTTACCTGACACCAAAACACTCTGCTGATGATCATCTTGGGATGGTCGAATCAACAAAAACATGTTTTTTGACAAGGATTTTTTTTTTTTTTTGTAATTGCAGTGTTTTGGTAATTCAGTCATAGGCATTTGTCCACCGTATAATGATACATTGAGGATATATTGTGCATTTGGTGCCTGACGAGGGTCCATGACCGACAGCGTGCAAGAAATTCAAACGCCGTCTTTTGTATGAATTTTTATTTGCCTATGCACCTGGTGTGCATCAGAATCCAGGATAGTCTGACTGGAGCAGATAACAATAGCTGTGCAACTGAAAACCCTCACTTTATCTAAGCCATATTCAATGGTGGGTTTTTTTCTCTCCCCTTTTTCTTCATGTGTAAATCAATATAGAAAATGTCCCCACGGTGCGAATGCCGGCACGCTCTGCGGAGCGGGGAGATAATGCGCCGACACATGGCACTATCACTTTGCTGCGCCTTCACACTGTGCTTTTTCGAAGTATGTAAAATACATTTAATTTGATCGCCGTAAAATGACATGCAGCACATACTGAGCATCGCATCACAGAGGAAGAGTAGGCTGAAATTCTCCGCGCCGCTCTATGGATGCAGCCCTGTTCGACATGCAGGGCGGGGTCAGGTCGGCCGTTGTGTCGCATCCACCTCTGAGAGACATCAGAGGATTTCGCTGCAACGCTCGGCGCCTGTGTTGGCACATTCTGGCAATTTTGTGACACAAAGTGGGAGCCGCAGAAAAACCTTCCCTTTGTGGCACGGTGCATTAGTAGCTGGCGCCGCCGCCTCACAGCAAGGAGGACCCGTTTTTTGGGGTTTTTTCCCCTGCGTGGAGCCTGGATGGATGTTTGCATGGATTTACTCCAACGAACCATCAAGCCTGGGGGACACGAGGACTTTAAACTGTCCGGTTGTGTGAATCTGAGCCAGTAGTATATAGAGATATGTCCGCTCTTCCTTGACAGACCCACATCTTTTGCTTGTTATTCATGTTTCGTGCCTAATCTCTAAGCCTGGATATGCTCGAGTCCCTTGTGACAGTAATTGCCCCCAAGAGGCTTATGGATTTTTTTTGTTTGTTTGTTTGTTTGTTTTCTTTTAAGCATTTACAGTAGATTTAATTCGACGGGATGCATCATTAGTACCACTTAAATCCTAATGGTTTCAGATTGATGGGACTAACAGTAATTGGTGGTGTTTGACCGTGCTGTTATGCAGCTCATAAAGGTAGCTGATGCAATTTAGGTGAAAAACAGACGACGGCATATATTATAATCAGAGCCTGGCTTACCACTGCGTACTGTGTATTTACACATTTCCAAAAAAGCAAAACGAACATACAAAAAAAAAAAAAACAACGTCTGTCTGCCCAGATATCATATACAATTCTCTTCTTTTTCTCACACCACTCCAGGTTGTCTCGGCTGTAATAACCTCACAAATGAGCAAAGGCTGCGGGGCACCGGTGGGGACAAAGGCAAAGAGTCCAGGCATTGACAAATCATTAGGGGGCCCAAATGAGAAGAAGCAATGAGTGGGTGTAGGGGCCAAGAGCCTTCAGGCAGGACAAGATAAGAAGATGAAAATCATCAAAAGAACCCTCCTCCTCCTCCTCCTCCCCACTCATCCTGGGCCAGTTGCAGTGCATTGTGGGAATAGGGGTAATGATCAATTATTGAGGTCCTTACCTGGGAAGATGAACTGCTGTTTGTATTTGAAATAACTGGAGGCTGCAGAAAGAGACAAAAGCAGAGCTGGGGTTTGATCTGAAGTTGTGTAGCCGTGCCGGTCTGGTGTGGCTGTTCGGTTGTACTCGGATTAGTTACGTGAAAGGACTGTGACACCCAGTTCTGCTTCACAGCTCGAATTAAAAGTTCACACAAAGACATTCCTCGGTATCCTCAGTATTGTTTTATATGGATTAGCCACTTATAATTTGCTTCCACTCCCTTTATTTACAGACTCTCAGCAGAATCACTGCATGTTGTGGCCAGACAAGCCAGAACAAAACGGGTTACTCGGAAACGGCGTTCTTTGCCAAGAGCTTCACATGTTCTTGGACCGCTCAGTTTTATGCATTATAAAACTGCTGAACGTGATTAGCCTTGCTAGCGTTGAAAAAAAGAGGAAAGGTAATGTTGGCGTCAGTAAGTCAACGTAGGCCTACAAATTAAGAGCTTTCTTTGGTTTTATTTAAATGTTTCTTTTGCCTGCATTTGTCGTGACTCAAGCCAAATAAGTGATTAGTAGATCCTCTTTGCACTGCAGCCATGGAAACAGAAAATCATCAGTGAGTTTCTGTTGATACTGAAGAAAACTCCAAAACAAATCTTTAGTTAAAAGGAGTTTTTCAACTATTCCCAAGCTTATTTTTGATATCTTAATATCCTCATTAACTTTTAGTCAAGGCTCAGGGATAATGGCTTCCTCTGGGATAATCCTTTTCAAATATTTAAAATTTGCATGCAGTCAGGACATTGTCACACCTGTCAAGTTGAACTGCTTCTGTTGCCGCGCCGACTGCGGGGAGGGATGCAGTGGCGAAGGAGGCGTGGCACTGCTGGGCAGGGGCGGAGCCGGGGAGGACGGGGTGGAGGAGGTGGTGGATGAGGGATTGCTGCTGGAGTCCGGTTGGTACGGGACCGGGATGTGGTCCTGAGAGGACAGAAGAAAAAAAACAAAAAACATCCAACGCTGGTGATTTTGCACGTTTGAGTCTGCTCATCACAAAAGGCTTGAACTCTCTGCTTCACTGTTAGCCCCTCTCTGAATCACAGCACCAAATTTCTAGATTGATTTTTCTACCTCCCAGGCAGCACTTGGTTTTCATTAATTTCATCTCGCAAAGACCTGAAACTCGCCTGACAGAGGTAATCCATCACAGCGAGCGATACGCCACCTTTACCTTCCCGACCAAGTTATGTTATTATTACTGTGCGGGTCCGCGGGTGTAAACCGGAACTGCTCTCGGTACTGCCCTCAGCGATGCATTTGAGGAAGCCCCAGCATGCGGGGAAACAGGGTCGTCCGAGGCCGAACGGGGATTGCTTTGCATTCGTATTCCCATCATGCCCGTGCCTATTCCACTTAATCAGCGGACTGAGAGTGTTCCAGCTGTTCACGTGAACCGATCCGATCTCACCACGACCTCGGGGGTAATTAATCAAGTGCTTGCTGGGAGAATGTACGACGGTTCTTCCCGAGGGCTGCTTTTGCCGTCTCCACCTCCCGTGTTCATTGCAGGCTGCTGCACTCTCCCACGGAAGTCAAGGTCCGATCGAGTCGGCCTCTCTGCAACCCTGCGTCGGCTCTCTTTGTTGCCAATTCATTTTTAAATCTAACCCCAAACTTGATTGATTCTAATAAAAGGATAAATATGATGATTCAACAAGGGAGTCTCATCAACCAACCCCTGATCCTGCATTAAGTTTTTACTTTAATATTAAATCACCTTTTTTCAATAAGTTTTTCCTCTCTGCCGGAAAAGCACTTTATTAATCATACTCTGAAAATTTTAATCCAAAAGATCGAGAGTAAGCAAAATTCGATGAAAAAAAAAAAAAAAAAGAAAAAGTCAACTCTCATATAGCAGACGTCGGAGCATCCTTGAATGCACCATCAGCTGAAGCTTTCAAGACTGTTCCAGCATTTAAGTCCCAATGTGACGATTATGTTACCGACAAAAGGCAAGGACAGAATTTTACAATTTGATGGATTATCTTCCTCAAGCAAGTTTCAAGTCTGTGCTAGTAGATTTTATTTCGGGGCCCACTGAAGTGAAGGGGAATCAGTGGCTTTGATAAAAATGGTCTGAAATGATGCATAGACTTCGCAATTTGTCACGGACAGAGAAAAAAAGTGGTGGATGTGTGGACTTACTATGAATGTTGCCAAACCAAAATAGTGTGTGTGTATTAGCATGGGAAGGCGAGAGGCTGTACTCTCTCTGGGGCGTTTCCCAGTTCAAAAAGAACCTTGGATACTTCGGGGCCTAAAATCTACTTTTTGATAAAAGCTCAAGCAGACTCTTTAGTTTTTCGGTTCACTGAAGTATGATCAAAACACAGGATTAGAGCCTGCTATTAATGCTGAATTGATCAACAGGTCTATAATACACGCACAAGCGCCAGACAACAAAATCAAAAACCGAAACCGGAAAGTTTTAATCATTTCTGTGAGTCTTAAAAGTTTATTCACATTAGTATGTTTGCAGAAAACAGAGATTAAACAGGATTAGGTTTTCTGTTACAATCGGTGCCAAACAAGAACTATTTGTCAGCTTTCAGGTTAAAAAAATTAGCATATCTGATCATATAATTATGAAACTAATCAATGTTGTGTTTGTTTTTTGTTTCTAAAAAAATCCGTGTAACCACCGCTATGATTACTGCTTGTGTTCACGTCGCAAATTAGGGAATTCCACATGGAGGATATCAGAGATGACCAAAAGCCCCCTTTACCCTGATGACGCCGACATTAACGTTTCACCCAGCTGGTAATTTATTTTTTTCTTCTTTTTCCATAATAATTTTCAGGACAAGGATTTAAGTTTTAGGCATTTTATTTATTCTCACATTAGCACATGCGCAGTCATAAACTGTAATTACTCCCTGGAGCACCTTGCAGTTGGAGTTTTCGGATCTTTGATATATAAAAGCACTTCTCTGAACTGAATCAAGACGTTTTAATCGTAATCATGGTGAGGCTGTCTGTTGGGTCGCCTAGAGACTTGTCCGCCCGTAAAAAAGGAGTGAATGGATGGGTCATTCTACAACCTCAGCCGTGTGCTCATGGCTGTAAGTGGTCCTCTGACCTCTAACCCCCTTAACCCCTGGTTAGATATTTCAACCCAGACCGCGACCTTCTCCTAAACCCGACCGTATCGTGACAAACACAAACTTCTCATAGCCCCCGGGCCTTGAGATCAACTTTTACGCTTTGTCACGTCACATTTTAGTGGTATTGGCTTTGACACGCAGGCATATCGTTTGTCTCTTTCTCTTTCATAACGCGCACATTTGTATCACATCTCCTATTCCCACCATAGTATTAGCAGCAAACCTGTGGAAAAATGAGCAGAAATCGCAAGATGTGCTGGCTGGAAAATATCCAGTCTATGAAAACAAAACCATCTTTGTAAGCAGCTGTAATGCTGAAGATATTTTTTGTACCGTTTCACCATCCCATGGGACTCGGTGACTCATAACCACCCCCCTCAAAAAAAAGGTTCAGACTTGATACTAGGACAGTTTACACAGGATCCATGACACACAGCTGGTTTGTTTGTTGTTTTTCACTTACCTTGTTGATTTTATTGGTTTTGGGGAGCGTCTGGCTGATGTGCAGGTCTGTGTACCTGAGCGGGTTGTTGATGTCACACGGCACTGATTCGGTCCGCACCAGACGAGCTACTACGGAGGGGAGAACAATGAAAACGAAAACAATAACCTCCTAATGGTTTTACTATAATTAGGGGAAAAAATCATCAGGACAAGCCTTTTTGATGTGAAAAATGAACCGAAAAGCACTTCCTCAGACACCAACCATTCGTTATCGAGAGCAGACACTTTTTTCACTTTTTGGTGTCTGAACTTTGTTAAAAAAAAAACAACAAAAAAACAACTTTCCTTGAGCAAACTACGTCATTAAGAAATTGTCGCTCTTGCTCACTAAAGTACGGCGGAAGAAGTCTAATTAGCGTTCTTTACCTTGAGTCGTTCCTTGGTGATCTTATTTGGGGGGGAAGGGAGAGAGGGAGGGAGGAAGGTACAGAGAGAGAGAGAGAGAGAGAGAGGACAAAAGAATCTCAATTCTGATAGCAGATAATGGGGAATTTTTTTTTCCCCCCCAGTGCTGTCTCTGTCAGTACAAACAATGAATGACGCAATCACATTTTTCACCCCTAAGTGCCTTAATTAATCAGCAGATAACTTTTTTATCTGCTTAAACCAGCAGAGGCCCTTTAAGTTCTTTAAGAAGAAAAGTATCTTCAGTAGCTCCGAGGACAAAATCTAGAAATGGTCCTCATCCGCCAACTCAGAAGATCCACAGAGACACACGTCATTGTTAAGCTATTGCCTCCACAGACCTTCAGCTTGGGACTTCAAGTTCAGGCACAACCAGTGTTGGGCAGTTTCCTGAAAATTGTAATCGATTGCTGATCAATTACATTACTTTACTGGTCAAATAGCCACTTGTTTGCTATATGAGGCCTTGCTTTGCTTTCGTCACAGGTGCCCCCCCCCCACAAGGCTCCGTGAACCACGTGTCCCCAATTCTGTATTTAACATGCGTGGAAAGAAAAAACAGAGGTACAAAAAAAAAGGTGGCGTTGTGGTTTGAAATCCGTGAGCCTGTATTTTCAAGGTATTTAATAACAGCTGACACGACCCCGGAAATCCCGACTCCACTGTAAAGTTGCTCGGCTCTGGACAAAACCCAGGAGGCCTGTTTGTTATTACCAGGAGGGGCATTCTTCTTTTGGCAGAGGACCCCCCCCCAAAAAAAAAAAAGAAATTGCACTGAATGTATTGAGGTGCATTCAGTGCCTCAGTACCTTTGAGAGATTCTCGTCCGCCTCGCTGTATGATCAGTAAATGGCAAGGTGGGGCTTCTTTGGTGCATTTGTTGTGGCACTTCAGCCTGAGTGCACATACAAAAGGAGATCTGATTAGAGTTTGTCTTGTTGTCCTGATTTCAGTTGGGTTTTTTGTTTTTTTTTGTTTTGTTTTGTTTTTTTAACATAGCGATGAAACCTATGCAAAGTGGGAGCGTTGACATGTCGAAAAAAAAACGGATAAAGAGATGAAAGTTGCTAATTTATTCAAGTGAGAGGGAAACAAAAGGGGTTCGTGAATGTGTCATCTGGCAACACAATCTAAAAACAAAAAAACAAACAAACAAACAAAAAACCCAAACCAAATCAGTAACAGATATCAGTTAAAGTGCATGAGCAGACACAAATCACGACCTGTGCTGCATTTAATGATTATGAAGGGAAAAAAAAAAGCGTCGATAACCTACTTGCAGTTTTTACATTTCAGTCCAAACAACATTCCCTTTCCACATACTATGCATGTCTGGGACATCCAATACTTGGTGGAAAACCTGCAGGCGAAAGTAGAGAGAACGGGATAAGGACATTAAAAAAAATAATAAATTGGAAAAACAAGTCAGAAAGGACATCACTCTCAGCTTGTTGCACATCTATATGACATGTTAGAGCTGTGGATTACCGTGACGAGAACACTGCTCCTGACCTTTTTGCCTTTCATAACGTTGTCTCATTCTGACAGACGGCTTCAGCCAAAGAGGGCCCCACGTTTCGCTGCCTAACCTTTTCCGTGGGGATAATGGATGCCCGAAGACGCTACTTCAGCGGGAGTGTTTACCTCCCTAATCTACCTCACCTGCTGATTTAATTTGGGGCCCATTTCATTTTCATCTCTTCGCTAAACCTGTGCAAATGAACATCTAAGACAGTCGCTGCACAGCCGCCGGGTTTAGCATCAGTTCAATCAGTCCTAGCGATTGGGAGCTCGGGAGGCCTCCGTCGCTCCTAAAGGGTCCGACGCAGTCGCCCGTCGAGCGAACAGATCCGCGGCGCGCTCCGCCAGGTAGCGGCCAATTCCCCGCACGGACCCGCCGAGCGGCCGGAGCACGTACGCCAGTACTGGCTGTATTTACTGATGCGGCGGCGGCGTGCCAGCGTCGTGGCTGGCCGGCTAATGGCAGGTGACTAATGCAGTTTGACAGAACCCAGATCTCTTTATGAGGCCCCCTCCTTTGCCTCTGTTGAGAGGCACAACTCCATCTAACCTCCCCGACCGATATTTTTTTTTTTTTTTTTTAAGCCGACCCTGACGTCAAATACGAGCTGTGATGCGACATTTCGGGGCAGACTCTGCATTGTTTATTTGTTTTTTGTACCGGCTACACAACTGCACCTAACTTAACAGGGCCAAAAATGCAATCAATGGCCAAGTTAGAAAAATGAAAATTGGCGCGACGAGGAGAATAAAAATTGGGAGAGGGGGGTTAATGGCATTTCTCTTAAAACCAGCCTCAATCTTCAAATAAAGGCTCCATCAATCACATTTGCACTCAGTTTGGCAGCGTGTGATGATGCTCAGAGCTTCTCCTTCCACCTCGCTGACTTTCAGCAGGTGGATCACCCACGTTCTGCAGGTTGCTGAGATCCCACGACTAATACGCTGTTGGGTTTTTTTTTTTACTTTCAGATCACTAGTGTTTGGAGTCAAGCAGGTTGAGAGAGAGAAGGACAGACAACGAGGGGAGGAGAATTTCGAGATGGCTTATGTAAGAGGCCCTTTTTAATTGGACCGGCATTCTGTCGCAGATGTGTGAGTGTGTGTGTGTGCACACAGGCAAACACTCACCCACACACTTTCTCTTAGGCCTACCTGTGTTTTATTGAGTTTCCCAGATCTCTTCGGGGAATCTGCGGGGACCAGCGAGGCACTGAGAGAGTGTCTGGAGAGGATGAAACAGGAGAGAGGGAAGGTTTGTTATGTTTCTCATTATTTTTAGTCCTAAATGGGAACACTGACACAGTCTCTCAGAACTGACTGCATGACTTGCATTTGACGGTCATTTAGCACATGTGGCATCTCAGAGAATGAACTGACTTTCGTAGCAACAAACTCACATTTTACTGCCAGACTCAATCAGCTGCTTGCGTATCATGCGTGCAGTTAGTCATTACTCAATGTCAATTCATCTCAGTAAATGAGATGTTGTTCCTTATTGTCTAAGATAGTTAGATAGATTGGTCTGGGTTTGGAAAAGTCATGCTTTAGGTTAAATGACAATAAAGACCAAAACACTTCTCGTCTCATACTTCAACTCCCTGTGGATTTTTCCTGTATTAAACGATCACGACCGTCATCTTGGTGTCACCTTACACGCAGCTGCTGTGAATGCCTGAACATAACCACAAGAGAGTTTCATCATCTTTTAGTGGCTATGAGCAGGATATTGTTTGGGAGGGAACAATAAAAAATGTGTTGACAGTGTATTGCTCTAACTTGGCCAAAACCGTCGTTAACAAGTTTCCTCAGCATCTCAATAAACACGCGTAATCTGGGGACCATTACCTGGATAAATAGATAAATATGTACACATGGTACATACATAATGGGCGCTCATACTGATTTGTATATAAAAGAAGTTCACTATAAAGAGAACTCAGCATTTTTACATCAGGCAACAACAAAGACAAAAAAGGTAACATACAATGAAAGCAGCTCTGTCTCTTACTCTCTCAGGCCTTTGGGCTCAAAACTCGGAACGTCAAGGCCCCTGTCGGAACTTCCCGTGTGAATCGTTCTCACGTCTACGCGAAGTTTATCTTGTATGATGAGGCTACTGTTGTGCTACCTGTATCCGATTGTGAGGAACACGACAAAAAAAAACAAACAAAAAAACTTTGGCTTGTTCCATTAGTGCCTGCAATGACTGAGCGGCCCGACGCATTTATGCGCCACCTCTTAATATCAGGTGAGAACGGCAGCCCACACAGCGATTTCCCGTGAAGGCGGCTGGACATGGTGGATGAGCGCTGAGATGATAGCGCTACCTCATGATGTGCGGTCTGACAATAACTCAATGACAAAGGAGTCATGGTGAAAAATGCTGACAAAATCATGGGTCTGCAGAAAACCCATGTATTACAGGGCTTTTTATGTTATATATATATAATTTATCTATTACACTTTGAACAATTTAGACAATTTGTTTCGACCAAAACAAAACATGGAGGAAGAGAGCTATCAATATAATTTTCACCGCATTTTCACCACATCCACATCCTTTGAAATGTTGCTTAAAGGGGCAATCCACTGATTTAGCTTTGCACTCCTACAATCACCATCGACACACAAATTGATGCAGCAGAACCAGAGGTGCTGTCTTTTTTTTTTTTTTCCTCCATGCCATGTTCTTCCTTGTCAAGACCGACATTACCCACAATGCATTTTGACCAACAACAGTTGAGTTGGCGATTTGGGTCGTGTTACGTTAGTAAAAACTAATGTAGCCTTGAGCCTTCAGATGCGGAATAGGCTACAGAAGGTGTGTAACCTCATGTCTTCCTGACTCCACACCTCAAGATTTTTTTTTTCTCTTTTTTAATTTTCAAACTTGTGGTCCTCGGGTCATTTCTGCCAGGAAATTACACAAATGACAATACTTGAGGCAATTTACGCAGCTCCCAATGGAGCCACAAATGACTTTACACAGCTTTTATTTTCACATATGCAGCAGTACTCAAAAAGACCTGTAAATAGAATTAATAAGTAAAATCAGCGGTGTAGTCCCCCTTATAGGTAAGTTAATGGTGTATATGTCCAAGGTTAAGGAATGACTTGGTGTTAAAGAGACAGAATAAAAATATATTTATAATAAAAATATAATATGAATATACTATTAATGTACGTGCAGTATTCAAAGACAAGGGGAAAGGAAACAAATATCTATGAGAATCTGTGCTGAAGAGTCTCGATGTGTAACTACTGAATAATTTTCTGATGACCTCTGCACAGAGTTATGCATGAGTATTCTGTTACTTTTTAAGCTGGAAGTGAGGTCGGAAGACAGGGGCAAAGGGGACTTGAGATTTTTGTGTGTGTGTGTGTGAGCGGAGGAGGTGGAGGTGGAGGACGAGGAAGAGGACGAGGAGGAGGAGGAGGAAAATAAATTGAAGAATTGCAGAATCAGCCACATTCCCATTAAGGCTGCTGCCTACGCCCGCGTTGGGCCTTTCGCAAGACTCCATGTGGCTTTGACATGATGCATAAGTATCAGTAAATCTGATGCAAATTAAAAAATTTCACATACTTTCTTTTGACAGCATTGTTCATGGTTACAATGATCTTTTTCGTAAATGAGCCTAAAGCTTACTTGTGTGAGGTTAAATGGATTTTTGTCCATTAAAGGAGCTTTCTTTCTTTTACCAGAGCAAGGTCTAGCTCACAGGCTTGGTGTTAGGTATGTGCTCACTGCTGTTATACACTGAGCTGCAATTTGCCATCCCTTTATCTCTCCATCTTCTTAACAACGAGTGGTGATGGACTGACGCTCTCAGGAACTCTCTGCGTGACTCGAACTTTTCATCGGTTGAGGGGCCCAATCAGTCCCGTTAGCTGATTACGAGGAGGCTAGTAATCGTCGGCAGTTGTAAGTGCTAACCTCATGGCCCTGGTGCTATACAGTGCTTCCTGGTTCCAGAGACACCCTTCGTCCTCCTCCTCCTCCTCCTGTCCCTCCAGAGGCTGGGTGTCTTCTCTCTGCACTCCGATGCATTGCTCAATTACACTCAATCAAGCTGATAACTCAATAAAGAGGGGGAACTGACATCATCTGCTTCTTGTCGGCCTTGTTGGCGACTGGCAGATGATTGGACCCGTCAGCGGCTCGGTTGGGCCTGTTAGTCATCGTGTCAGTGTGTGTGTGTGTGTGTGTGTGTGTGTGTGTGTGTGTGTGTGTGTGCGTGTGCATGCATGTGTGTGTGTGTGTGCGTGCACGCTGTTGACTCCGCCATCCGTCTTCAGCGACAGCGGTTGATGATTCTGTCATCTTTTTTTCTTGGCAAACTCTGATGATTCCTCTTAGAACAGGGCAATGAAGGTTTACGTCAGTAAGTGCTCACAGAGAACAAGCCTCTTACACACATGCTCACAGTCATATTAATGATTAAAAAATAATAAATTAAAAAAATAAAAACCTTGGTAAATGACTGAAAACCTTACAAAATGAAACGGACACGTAGTGTTTGTGACTTGAATTTGTCCCTTCGATTTGAATAAGGACCTTTGGAGGTTAAGTCAGAGGTCAGGTCAGGGGTTATTCATAAACAGGACGATGACTAAAACTTTAACTGGGCCGTTAATATGCTTCGTTTTATTGACAACACGTGTCCCTGCACAGAGTTAGGGCCGTTTGACCAATCGGGACAGAGAGACGACGAAACTGTGAGTGTGATGTGAGGGTCAATGACATACTGTCACACAATCACACGCACACACACACACACACACAACCACATGTGCACACACATGTTCTGATAAACATCCAGTCCCACAGACAAGGCAGAACAATTGAAACTTTAGGTCACGCAAAAACAACATAGTGAAACTAAAGGGGGTGGGTTGTTTCTACATGCGTGCGTGTGTGTCTGTGTGTGTGTGTGTGTGTGTGTGTGTGTGTGTGTGTGTGTGTGTTTGTGTGTGTGTGTGTGTCTGCGAGACTGATGAGCGTGCAGGAGTTGAGAAACCCCGAGGCGCCAGACAACAGCGTCCTCCTCCATCTTCTCTGATTGGCCTCTGCCTAATTAAGCCCGGGCCTTCCTTTCCGACCCCCCCAACCACCCCCACCACCACCACCACCACCAGGAGCAGGCTGAGGGGCTGGGCGCGAGGGCACGGTTGCGCATGGTGTGGGTTAAAAAGAAAAAAAATATATTACAAACCACCATACACCTACACACAGAAACGAAGGAATACACGTTTCTGTTTCGGGGGGGGGTATGTGTGGCCACTCAAGTCTAGGAGCTTATTTAGAGCCAAATATAGTTCATTAGATATTGGACCGAGATTCCCCGTCCGAGTGACTGACTGACCGCTAAACACTGCTGTTCCCCACGGAGGAGACGGTGGAGCATGTGACAATTAAAAAAAAAACAAAAAGGCATAGTACATAGCAACAGGAAAGGCACACACACATACGCACACACACACAAACTCACAAGTTCTAATTAATCTCATATTTGGCACTGTCACTTAGTCATCTCAGCCACACCTGCCCTCATCATTATCAGAGTCATCGAGGTCCTGCAGCTCAAAGGGCAGCGCGCGGCGGTTTTGGCGGTTTCGCACAAAAAGCCTCAAATCCCCCAAAACGCTCGGATGTGACCGGCGGCGTAACTGGCACCTCGTTATCAGGAGATAATCGTCAGCCTAAGAATAGGCATTCAGCCTTACAACAGGGGCCGAAGCCCGTTTCACAAAATAAGAGCCCGACGCGACGGTGTATGGACAGTGGACTTTGCCGAGCGGCAGAAGGACTGAACAGGACTGTAAAAGAAATGAAATAAAAAATAACAGCGCGTGGGCGTTCGCTGCTCGACGTGCTGCATTATAGCACACGAGTGTTACATGAGCGATATGTTGCAAGCTGTTGCGCATCGTCTTCTCATCCTTCCTCACCCGGGTGTTTTTGGTTTTGTTTTGTTTTTTTATTTGTTGTTTTTTTTTTTTTTCCTGAGACTTTCCACAACTAGCCTTCGTTCGGTAACGGCCACGAGACGACCAACTTGGAGAGGGTATGGAAATAGACGAGAGGGATCGAGGGGGGGAAAAAAAAAACAAGTCCTCCGATGAACAGGAGCCAAAGCCAGGTTGCACAGTTGCTATGACAACAGCTACACGCCGATCAGCCTGTTTGCAGAATATTGTGCTGTCATCTCTGACGGGTGGGAACACACACACACACATACTCACACACATACACACACACACACACACGTTTATAAGTAAGTCACACATGCACACAACATCCCTATGATAAAATGGCAACAGCAACCTGACTCTGGAAAATAACAGCAATTATCCAGGATGAAACAAGTGTCTCCGCGAGGCCTCAACACACAGTCGGGCGGTTCAAGGTGGAAGGAAGGGAAAGGGACAGGTGAAGCCCGGGGGACAGGCAGAGAGACAGAGAGAGAGAGAGAGACAGAGACAAACAGAAAGAAAGAGAGACAGACGGACAGACAGACAGGCAGAGAGACAGAGAGAGAGAGAGAGAGAGAGAGACACACACAGAAAGAAAGAGAGACAGACGGACAGACAGACAGGCAGAGAGACAGAGAGAGAGAGACAGAAAGACAGAGAGACACACAGACAGACAGACACACAGAGAGACACACAGAGAGAGACAGAGCCAGAGCGACAGAAAGACAGAGACACACAGACAGACAGGCAGAGAGACAGAGAGACACACAGAGAGACACACAGACACACAGACAAGCAGACAGAGAGAGACAGAGATAGAGCGACAGACAGTCAGACAGACAGACAGACAGACAGAAAGAGAGACAGACAGACACACACACAGACAGACAGATAGAGACAGGCAGACAGACAGAGCGGGTGTTTTTCGGTGGCAGGGGCCAATCTGACGCCACGGAGGCCTTTTTTGAAAGTGACGCGCCACGCCCCCTGGCGTCGGTCGGGGTACCATTGCTCTCGGACACAGCCGCTGACCAGCGGCCGGCCGTCTCAGCAAACCCACGAATTTTGCCGCCTCGTGGGCTGCGTCCCGGCCGTGGCCAAATGGCGTCCACGAGCCGCTCCGCCTCTCGGAATAGAGAAAAATAAAAAATTCCTGATAGAGATCCCAAAATGGCCTGGAAAGATGCTGTATCGATGCTGACGGGGGGGGGGCTCATCATGGACATTTTCAACTGGTGCTCTGTCATTCCTGGGGAAAGGCTTCGGTGGCTGCTCGAAATGCTTTTAGGAATCCGTTGGTTTGCTACACTACCCTGTGGGCTAATTGGCTATTAAAGGAGTTTGTTTGGATTAGCTGCGGATACGAGACTAAACGACTCCCCTGACTTGTGACACCGTCTCTAACACTTGCCCCACTTTTCCAGGAACCAACACAGTAACTATTGACCGGTCCACCTGTTTATCGACCTGAATTTATAACCTCCTCTGTGGCGTTTCATTAGATTGAGTGAGGGGCTTTCGCGCCAGACATAGGACAAATTAAGTCCCAACTGCGAAAATATTTACCACCTGGAAAACAGTTTCTTTACTGGTGACCGGTTGCTACAGGACAAGATATAAACAATCCAATGCAAACAATCCAGAGCCTCGTGTTAAATGAAAAAAAAGAGAACAATACAAATTATGGAGGTAAACAGAAAATGCAACAGGTCGTGGAAGTAAAGACATCCTTTCCTTTACGAGAAGGATTTTTCTTTTTCTCCTCTGCCTACTAGTCAAAAAAAAGCTGAATATCCTTGGCTCTCAATGAATCAGCACATCAACATCCTTTTCCTCATACCTACGAAGCTACGAACCGACGGTAGAATCACCGCAACTTTCATAAAACTGTACGTCTTTGCTGAAACACTGAATTGACGCCAACGTCAACCGCTCTCCAAAGATAGCTCCTTTTTCCTCACCCCCGTTTTAAATTTAGCCGTTATTTGCAGCCTTTATTTATTTGCCAATTCTCAAAGCGACCTCCATTGTGGCGCCACGTTCGGTTGCCAGGAGACCCGTGACGCGACCGCGGAGCGTCTCTGTACGAGGTTAGGGAGAGTGGGTGACGTCACCAGAAATGAACACATGTAGAAATAAACAGGATGGGTTGTGCACAAAGCGTATGAGGAACATTTAAGCCAATTATATCCACAAGCACACACTCACAGACTCCCACATTCACCCTCTCTCTCTCTCTCTCTCTCACCATCTCTCTCTCACACACACACACACACACACACACACAAACACATATCGCTTTTTTTGCAGCAGATGCGTGTGTTTGGTCCGGTGCCGGGGCCAGTGCCGGTGCCGGTGCCGGTGCCGGACACAAGGCGTCATCACCAGCTGAGCACGTCTGTCCGGCTCCATGAGCTCAAGCAGCCCGAGGCGCTGGCTGCGAGCTGTCCGCGAATAAAATGTCCCTCTGTGGCCACCATAGCGTTTCACATCAGAAACAAGTGATCTGTCATAGTGTCTGGAGCGAGAGCAGAAACGCTGACGACAGAATATTTATCGCTCGGTTCGACCGTGAGGGTAAACAAAAGAAATCGAAAAAGGATGCTCCTCGTTTGCAAAAATTAAATGCGTTTAGTTTTTAGGTTTTTTTAAACTTCTGGCTGATCAGAGCTACCGTACGCTGGCGACCAAGGGCCAGTGGCAGGACTGCACCATGCTACCACCCTGTTTATCCTCCGTCTGTTCAGTGCACATAAAAGTTCCCACAGTGGAGTAAAAAAAACGATGATGGGGGTTCACGCGGCAACTGTCCGAATCTTTCCAGCCCTAGCGCGAGCTATACAGTACTGATACGGGGAGTAGCGGAGGGACGAGAGGTTTTTTTGACGCAGGCGACGAGATGTCAGACAAGCTCACTGTGTACAAACCTGCAGCGGGTGTGAAATCTCCTCTGGGGGTTGACTATGTGCAGGGCTTTTTAAAGACGTGTCCTCAGCCCGGACTGGATCGCTGACGCTGACTATCTTGCCAGGATCGATCTTGTTTTAGTTTTTTTTGCTAATTTTAACCGGTGTTTGGCAGGTTAGTGGTTTCCGACTTCGAAAGAATCACTTTGTGTTTAAGAGAATTTCTCGTGATTGTGTGCGTGATATATACCTTCAGTAGGAACCTGAGGAAGGTCAAAAAGTATCAACAAATGGAATAACACATCGTCGGTCTTGGGTTTTTTTTCCATGGGGTTTGTTTACAGTAGGGAAAAATATGGAATATTGTCAAGCTTGTTCTTTTAAACAGACTAAACATCAGCCCACGACCTCAGTTATCTGCTGATTTACTGCAAAACCACCTGCGTCTTTTGCTCCAGAGTTCAACTATGCGCCGCAGACACCACCTGAGCGGCATGAGTCTTTTATGTGACGCAATCATATCATAACCAGACTTTCACAGATAGCCCCCCCCCGCCAACCGGGTTGTTGGGCAGGCGCTTGCTAGACAGTTTCGACCGAGCACTGACTCATCCTGGGCAGAAGGGCTTGGTCAACTCCGCCACATGTTACCGTCCGGATGACTAGAGATGAATCTTTTACGCTGTTGGCTGCAGGGTCCCGACGAATGAGATGGCAGCGTCACCATGTTCGAACAGAACCAGGCCCGGTACCAGTATTCAGACTGGCTGCCCGGGGAGAAGACACACACACACACACACACACACACACACACACACACACACACACACACACACACACACACACACACACACACACACACACACACACACACACACACACACACACACACACACCTGTTCACACGCTCCTGCAGGAGCTAATGCACAAAGACGCATGCACTGTATATGTCATTCCTAAAACAGGAACTGGAGAACCCTGGGGACCTATAACAGAAGCATAAAACCCATCACACTGCTGGTCAAACAGATCAGCTCCTGATTCTCCGGTCACGATCTGCACCCGATCACACGGAGCAGCAGCAGCACATGTGGGTCTAAAACAATAGGCCGACCTGAGGCAGCTTGCACGTCGCCCTCAGTGTTTGCGAGAGCTATCGACGCTGTCGGTTTGATTGCAGCGTTCTGTAAACTGGAGCACACCAGGGAGACGCTGCTCACATTACGGCGAGATGTCAGAGGCGATGCTTTCTCAGCGACTGCTCCCGGAGAGCCGCAAGGTAGCGTATTGAGACGTACGACTCCTTAGACCCTCTGGCCCCTAAAAAACTCCCCGTCTACGTAAGAAGTACTGTCTCGGCTGTGGCCCGGAGCCGCCGCCGTTGGCTCGGACGCTCAAGCTCAGTGGGTCGTCAGCATGCGCCTCCACATGGTGCAGGCGGAGACGTGTGAGGCGGCTTTGTTGCGAATGACTGCAGGCGCCGCCATCGTTATTTACTGCTTTGGGATCAACAATTGGGTCCTAACGGGTTTAACTTTCACATTTGGATACTCGGCGTCAAACTGCTGCAACCACGCGTGTTTTTAACACCAAGACTTGCAAATGTATTCTCCCACTTTTTCACGTGACACATTCACGCGCCCAAACTAAGGTCGATGAGTTAACCATAAACTGCAGAAATGAGATGAATTTTGTGCGCTGGGTGCAGGCGTCCTCCACTTACCTACAATATTCCTATCACCCAGGCAGCCGTCTAAAAGCTGCACGTCAGGATGCTTGCTGCGTTTCGCCAACCACATGTCCAACCACATGTAGGCAACTTGTCTGTACTTTTGACATGTGGTTAACGGCCAGGATGCCGACGAAACCTTATGACAAAGCAGGTGCTGTGTGACTTTCAGGACAAAGTCGAGTTGCTTTTCCGTCTCAGTGGCAATGGTGACAGTTACAACACTTTTTTTTTTTTTTTCCTGACACCGGTGTGTTTTTCCCAGACAGGTGCGGGGAACTGCTTACCTGAGCTCGGGCTCGCACAAAAACAACACAAAGAAAAAAAGCAGGTCTCGATTCCCCTCTCGAACCAAGAGTATAATCCCAATTAAGTCCCCTGGCGCTTATAAAAGCCTGGTGCTTAAGTTTTGTAGACAGCATTGCCTCATTCCTGGAGAGCTCAGATTTTAGCTGTATGACCATATGTTCCTATCTGAGACGATTAGCAGAGGACATCAACTATACTGTAATGTCATCGCACTTCTTCCCAAATCGACTGTTTATCACGGTGGGAGGAGAACTCGACAAATGGATCAAATACGGAGAAAAAAAACCTCCTAATATCCTTTTGGTTTTTCCAAATTGTGGGAAAAAAAGTCTCTCTAAGTGGCGCCCTAATGAACGGGCCGGGCCTTGACAAAAGCATTAAGCAGTCGGCCTGAGGCGGGTTGCTCACTTTCTATTGAGCCAACAGAAAAAGCTATTAAGTAATTGGTTATCATGAAGGATTTTTACAACAATCCATTAAATCTTAATTGTAAATATTAATAATGTATTAAAAAAATGTTATTGGTATACTTTTGCATATCAGGTTAAGTTTTTTTTTCTCAAGCTGTAATTTATTAATGGCTTCCAATTGAAGCATTGGTAAATATTTTATTAAGCACTGAAAAAAAACATTAATTACAACTAAACCCTTTATATAGAGTACCTTCTTAGAAAATGATACCGTGTGGTGTATTTGCTCTGCTGCTCTTAAAACACATGCCTGCAAATCTGAGACAGTGGCGGTGAATCCGCACCCACACAGCTGCGTCTTCATCTCCACATCTGTATCGTTTCAATGGAGCACACCCTCGTTTCTCTGCGTCCTCTCATGCGCGAGAGCCTGCGATTATTCCATGTCATGCCCCCCGCCGACAAATATGCGCCGCCGTGTCCCGGATACCTGTCGGAGGAGGCCCGCGACTATTCAAGACGTTAAGTGGCGTCCATCCATCACTCCTCCCCGTGACACGACCACCATTACTCTCTATTCCGTCTGCTCCCACCCCACTCGTCGGGCTAATGACTTCCGCACTAAGCCCCATAATGCTTCAGCCAATAAGGCTGCCAATGTGCGGCAACACACATCTCCGGTCGTTACCTCCGGCCTGATTGTTCATGTGTTGCATTTTCCAAACAGACTGCAGTATATTTAAAAAAAAAAAAAAATTACACCAGTACGAATGATTATAGGCCTGTGAGTCCTCTTCCTTCACTAAGCAGAGGTCGGTTTGGTTAAGCGTCCTCGTGTCAGCGTGGAGAACTAGATTACAAACTGTTACCGAGATGGATTTAAGACAAGGGGGAGAAAAATGCTAGGATGCCCTCCACATGATCCGACCGTTTCGTCCTCCAAGAGATAACGCAGACAAATCTGTGGTTAAAAAAAAAAAAAAAAAAGGTGGAAAAACTCTCAAACCAAGTTCAGTTTTCAACCCCAGAGAGCAGCATGACGTCCCAGCAATGAAACAACGCCTGAGATGGGATAAGAATGTGACAGAGATATATGTTAAAGTCATTAAAAAAAAAAGGGTTCACTTACTTGCAGAGGGTGTTTCGGCGTGGACAGGGGGCGTGGAAGGGATGAAGGAGGGGAAGAAGAAGGATCGCAGGGATCGTTCGGTGTGGAGGGGCGAGCGCTGCGTGGGCAGGTTCTCACAGCTGCCCACACTGCTGTGGATCTTAAGGTTCAAGGGCTTGGTCTTCTTCTTGGCTCTGAGGGAGACACAGTGCGATTAACGGATTACAGGCGTTGCCTCATCGAAACTTGCAAAACCCAACACTATTCAAATTTTAGCGGCGGGAAATATCTGCGCCGACATGAACGCTGACCGTTACGGTCTCTAGTGCCGGTGGCGTTTGACTCGTGGTTTTATTATTTATTTTTTTTATCTGGTATGAACATCATGAAGACAAATACTTGTTTACCACCCCCCTCCCACACACACACACACATACTGTCTTTAACTTTGCAGGAGACTAGATAACCAACCGTCCAACACACAAGCTGCAATTGAATCATTGCACACTGGCTCTGGTTCACCTGATATTAAACCCCGAAAAACTGACAACAAACTTGCTACAGCTGTAACATTTTCTGCACAGCCAACGGAAAACACACACGAGCACGAGCACAAACGCAAGCACACACACACACACACACACACACACACACACACACACACACACACACACACACACACACACACACACACACACACACACACACACACACACACACACACACACAGACATGGATGCTCCAAGTTTAAAATCTTAAAAAATCTTGAATACCTCCTCTGTACAGATGGTCCCATTACTGCAGTGGATGGAATGATAGCCGCAGTATTAGCAGCGTAGGCAGCAGAGCAACCGATTCAACAGAGGCGTAGCAGTTGTTTCCCATCAGTTTCACAATACTCGCACACTGGGTCTGCATAATCTCATTAATTTGAAAAGACCAAATATAAAGACAACTTAAGCCGTGAAGTCCCGTTCCATCATTTTAATATACTGCTGCCAGGTATGAATTAATTTGTTTTGTTTTTTTCCTTTGTGTTTGTTTTTGTGTTGGACTCAAGCGGACCTCTCCTCTCCGACAACACCCGTCACGGTGAAGAGACCGTGGGTCCACCTTCAGAACAGGGGCAGCCGGTTTTTCTGGGTGGCAGACGGTAATAATTCAAGGTATGAATCTGACGGAGATGAAACCTGCTCAGCCGTCTGAGAAAAGCTTCGGTGCGACTCTGAGGTTTGGTTTATTTTGTGACAAGGGTTGATGGGATCAAGGCTTAATGAATCGGCGGTTTTGTTTGAGCTGAGAAGGAATGTAACAACCCCCCATAACTCTCTATTTCCAGTCCCACTTTTTGGCAGAAGCTTGTAAATTACTTTGAAAAAACTTCTTTTTTTTTTGTTGTTAAATTAGATTTTCGTGTCAAATCTCAAGTCATCAATAATTTCCCATAATCAACCGCTTCTTTTCAGAGTTTAGTTTTTGAATAATTAAGCCTGGACGTGCGATTTGTCCTTTGTCAGCCTGTCATGCGGTTTGCTCCGGTGAAACTTTTTCTCCTGTTTCTCACGGAGACGCCGTCGAGCACGCGGATCCTCGAGTGGCTTGGTGAGGTAACCGTGAAGCGAGCAAACTCAGTGGCACATCTTACTCACTAAGCCCGGGCTCATTGCGAGGAAGGAAATATGCATTCGGATTGAAAAATATCTCAGCTGACTCACGGTGCAGACTATTCCGGGTGCGTACTTATTTATTTATTATACTTTGGGCTCAAAACGTGAGCCGTGGCGAAGCCAGGAGCCCGTGCAATGAAGCGAGATTACCGGGTTACCGGGGTCTTTCGGCTCAACTCGGGTTTTTCTTTTTTTTCTTTTAGCGGGGCCAGATAATCATGGTAACATATAACGCAGACCACTACTGACCAGTCAGGTCCCTGGAATAATGGGAGTCATCCCTAGGTTGGGTTCTGCAACAGGGCCTCTGACAAACCGAGGACGCCGCACTTAATGCATGAGGAGTGACGATCACAGCCGCGTTCCAGCTGCGTTCTCTTATTCCACCACTGCAACCCTGGATAACATGAGGCGACTTTGTCACGATAACTGGAAATAAATACCCTCTGTTGCCCTACATTAGAAAAATAATAATCCACTCACCGTTAATTACTTCCGAGTAAATTATTAATGCAGAAGTCAGAGTCGGTCATTCAGACCTTATCAGGAATTAGCTACTTCCGTCTCCTCTTTCCTCTCCTCTCCTTTTTTTTCTCTCTCTCTCTCTGGGAAGTTTAAGTCACAGCGAATGACGTAAATATGTGTCTCGTGTCTGTTAAGACCCTCTTTGAACCCCCCCCCCCAGTTCTCCATGGCCAAGAGGCAAACGCAGATCAAGATATATACACGACTAACCACAGGTTTGAGCGCATACAGTAAATCATCCGGGGACACAGCGCTGAACGCCCCTTCAACCCGGAGGCTCAACATTGTGTCCTCGGGCAGCAAGAATGACAGAGCTCTCAAGTTGGGCGACCAGATGTCTGAGTGATGCACAGGCACACAAAAACACACACACACACACACACACACACACACACACACACACACACACACACACACGCACAGACGCTAGACGTTGAAGGGCCGTGAAAAAAAAAAGGCAGGAAAAAGGAGGAAGCAGAAAGAACTAGTATAGGTGGGTGGGTGGCGAACAGGAGGAAACAAAAACAGGACCAGCACAAACAGGACGCTGGAGGAACCGGGCCGACACGTAACCGTCTGAAATCCAGGGGCAGGCATGAAAGAGACGGCTGAGGAAAGGGAAGTTTATCCAAAGGAAGAAACTTTTACGGCCGCGAGTCCCGACTTATCGTGCAAAGTTAACACCCAGGGGAATTGCTTTCTTTCCCTCCCATGTCTGCCTGTCACTCCCCACTCTGACTCATGTAATTAAAACTGTAAACCAGCCCGATGCTTCGCTCCCATCTCCTGAAATAAGGAAGCAGCCCGCAGGTTATCACTTTCTCCTTCACAGGGGCTTTTGTCAGCTACTCCGATTAGCCCACTTTACGCCATTTAAATCTAAATTAAACCATTCATCTGCCTCTATCCTTCTCCTCTGAATTATCTTGTAGATGTGTTGGGGGGGGGGGGGTGGTTGAAAATGAATGTAGAGAGAAGTGTGAGAGGATTCCCAAATTTGGTTTCTTAAAAAAAAAAAAAACGGGTTTCGTTGAAGAGGGGCGAGCGGATGGGTAAAGGGAATCAGCATATGAAAAGTTCAAGGGAAGCGAAACTTGAAGAATACAGGAAGGCAGGAGACGAGGGAGGCGGGCGACTCGTCAAGTGTCGAGAGAAATCGGCAAAGGTGTGAATATCTGAGTCGTCCTTTGATCCGGCGCAGGATCGACGTCGCGAGCGCGGCTCTCCCTCTCGCAGATGGAAAACCACTGCATGTTTGCGTCACATTTCAGGTGGCACTTTAGAGTCTTTTACTCCCCCCGGGTCCTCCGCGTCAAGTAAACAGGAAACACCGAAGTTTTTCTTTCGTCTGCATCTTTCAGGCGTTTCCGCTTGAAATATTGCATTGATTAATTTACCCATTGTGTCATGTTCATTACCTGCTTCCTTCCAGGTGCATTCTGTACCTACTCTGGAGAGAGTGAAAGTGCAATCAAAAGTTTGCATAACATTTACACTTAGGTGCATAAGTATTTGGACGGGGGACACACAGTCTTTCTAGCTTCCCCTCAGCGCGCGACCACGACGGGATATGAAACGAACGCATCAAGGTGTGATCGAAGTGTAGAGTTTCAGATTTAATTCAAGGGGTTTAACGGTAAAAACTGAATTAAAACCACTTAGGAATTCCAGCCATCTTTATATGTAGTCCCTCATTTTCAGAGGCTCAGAAGTAAGTGTACAGTTGACTGAGTTTCATGGACAACTACTCAAGGAGGAAACTCGGTCCATGGGTTCCAAACCTCAGGCAGTCACTGACAGTAAAGTAGTATTAAGAATGATTCTTATATTCATGATTATTTGGGTTTGTCCATTTACCTTTGAGCTTTTCAAAACGAGGGACTACGTATAAAAACACGTAGTGTTATTGCCGAACAGTTGATGCAATATTTTTGTTAAACCGTTTGACTTAAAGCTGAAAGTCTACACCTCAATCAAAGTAAAACAGGAAACCCTGGAGTTTTCCTCTGTATCCTTCCGCTGCCTACACTTGACATATTGGACTGATTGAGTTACCCACTGTCATGTTCATTGGAGCTGAACGTCTACACTTCAATCACATCTTCACTGCTTTGTTACACATCCGCCGTGGCAACATAACAGAGATCATGTCACTGTCCAAATACTTACATACATAACTGCATCTGTGTTAATCCAGGAATCAAAATGTACGTGGATGATGGTTTGTTTTATCTTGCCGTTGAGCCGTTCGGCATACTTCAACATACGCTCCGCCAGAGGGGGGATCGATACCGGCTTTGTCGGGTTTTAGACGTTTTTCGATATCTATAAACCCATAAACCTTTTTTTTTAGAAAAGATGCGATTTTCACACCACAACAGGCAGAAAAAAAAAAAAAAGAAGGACCTGACATTCATGCACACACGCATTCATCCACCCACTCCCCTCCACATCCACCTCCCCCACACTCGCGGAGAGCGCTAATTACGCTGACACCTTCAAGTAAAAGCTCCATTTGATCAAGGACGGAGGAAGGAGCGGGAGGGCGACGATCCTTCAAATGACACATTTCCCTTACATGTTGACATATCAAGAGGATATTAAAAAGGCTGGGTCATGAATATTGCACAGCTTTCTGACTAACTAGCTAGCAGTTGCCCGCTATCCAACTGGCATATCTCAACCGTGATGCTGTGATACTGCGAAGCACTCCAGCTCTGTCTAATTAACACTTGTGTCCATCTAGCAGAGTAAATTACTTGCAGGCTTCCATCTGCATACCTCCACTTTTTCACTTTTTTTTTTCCTAACCTCAGAATTATGCAGAGAGCTCTGCCGAGACCCGTGTGGCAGAAAAGCACCCTGTTGCTTTTTATGCAAATGGAACTGTGGAATAATATCTCCGGCAGTCACTGCTCTTTGCTGCTTTAATAAAGTTGGTGGAAAATGAAATAAAGGCGGCTAGAATAATGATTAAAGCCGAGTATTACTGCGAGCCCTCAGAGCACTTTCATCCAAAGCCAGTTGCCGGCCTTTCAGACGACTGCGGCGTCAGTCACGGGTTGAATAAAACCTGGGCAGGTTTTTTTATTTTTGAAAACTTTTTTTTTTTCATTTCTTGATTTTCTGAGGCGGCATCGTGATGCAAATGCCAAACTTCCTCTAAAAGGAATCTATTGTTATTGCACAATATGTGCAACGATCCAAAAGTTCTCATACTCGTTGCATGGTCTGAACTTTACACTCGCAAAGCCACAACATTATACACAGGTAACTGGTTTTTAATGGTGTGGCTGACTGGTGTGAGGCCCCTGCGTGTCCTGCGGGGCAGAAAAACAGGCAGTCAAATAATCAAACAGGCGGTAAATTAAACCCCCAATGAGTGCAAAACTTATGTGGAAAAGAAGACAAAGGTGAGGGGTATTATCATTATTATTACCCTAAACTCTTCATTGTAAACATCCATCACAGAAACAGCCCTCCTGGTTCAGCTTTGACCTGCCATACCTGCCTTTACGTCCAATCATATCGGGGCAGCAAGGGACTATTACCATCATTTTGGGGGATGGTCACCTTTAAATTTTTCCCAGTTTCGATAATCTGGCTGACCTACTGGGTCGTTTCAAAGTGGCCCGAGATTTTCCACGTTGTAACAATCTCCCCCCTAATTCCCAAACATCAGCAATTACCTGGCAGGGACCCTGTTTAAATTACACCAGAACCGTCTTCAAAATTCACATGGAAAATTGAAATCGATGTCAGGTTTGCACAAGGGAAACGTTGAAACTGAACTGTTTCGCTGACACGCCGTTTAAAAGAGCGTCCGTCATCACTGTATCTCTTGAAAGTACAGTAAAGAAAGGCAGATTAAGAATTAATCATGGAATCTGCAAACCTCACCAGTTTGTAGAACTGTAAGAAGAGGCACTGAAAACAAATATATCGTGTAACAGTTCAGCCCTCAGTGTCACAGAGGCTTGTTTTGGCTGTTTTTTAAATCCTAGTGTTAAGTTTGTTCGCCGGAGGAGCCGCACACAGATCACGAAAGAGCCTCATCCACTGTACCGCCGGATCATCCAGGCAACCGCGAGACGCCGCTGCGCTGTGGACGTCACTACTAAATATAACAGCTTGTTTGGCGATGCACGTGTTGGGCGGACACATGAGGGGGCGTGTCTGGTGGCCCGGTGTCGGGTAGGTGTGCGCGCGAACGCCCACGGGCTCCGTTACGGTCGTGGCCCCGATGTCTCAGCGTGACGACGTCTGCCGATCACCTGTTGAGACGGTCCGGATGACGATGACACAAGAGTAGGAGGACACAAAACAACAATACAAAACTCCCCTTCCCTCCTCCCCTCTCTTGTTATCTCCTCTTTAACCGTCGACGTCTCCCAATGGGTGGGTGTCAGTGCGCCGTCAGAGGCCATGGAGGGGGGGGCGTAGTGCGCTCTCAGCAAGGATGAGGAAAATCGTGAGCGCGTTGCGAGCTGAAAGACCAACTGATGCCGGGGAGACGGCAGATTGCAAGAAGAAGAGTAGGCTGTGCGAGAGATGGGAAAAGGAGGTGGGGCGGGGGGGCGGCGGCCGGATGAGAGGCGAGACCGGCGGTTCGCGGACGCCGGGGAGCGGGGACAGGGGAGCGACGGGTTGACAGGAAGGCAGAGTGTGACATTTAGTCGTTCCAGTAGCCTTTCAGGGACGTGCGTCGGCGCACGCTGACGACACCGCACAGCCCATCTGGTTAAACCAGATTTATTCCTACACGCTGTTGTCACGTGAAGCCATTATCATATCAATAATGTTTTTGTCGTTACCGGCATAAAACGTTTTGGGTTTTTTTTTTTTTTTGCTCGTGAACCAGTGAAACAGCAGCCGTTTTTTGTTTTTTTTTTTTCCCAGCACTAATGACCTCCAGCATAAACTCCCAAGAGAAGGGATTCTCTCAGTTGTAACTGCTGGCATCTGCTGCACTGCTTCCAACTACTGCCACTTCGAATCAAAGCACAAATGATTGGTCTATTAGTCTATTAGTCTGACCGTTTCCAGGACTTATGAATCTCTTAAGTAACTTGTCGAGCAAAACTCTCAAACATCTGTCGGTTCCAGCTTCTCTGCGCTTTTCTGCCTTTTTTTTTTTTTTTTTTGCTTTACATGACTGTAAATTGAATATATTTCCGGCTCTGGACTCCTGGTTGGACAAAACTAGCAATCGGAAGATGGCACTTGTGGGTGTAGGGAATTGCGACAGGCTCAATTTTTTTTTTAGCTGCCCCAGCGGCATGGCTCTAGGGATGTTGGTCTGTCAGTCGGTTGATCCACCACTTTGGCACAGATTAAAACGTCTCTGTTGGATGGATGAAATGAAAATTTGTACATGTATCATGGTATATGATATGTGTATCTCTATCTCTCTCTCATATATATATATATATATATATATATATGAAGATATATTGCTTCATTTGGGGAAAAAAATGACATTGCCTCTGAATATAATCAAGCCAGCGATTATGTGGCCACAGCAACAAAATTAGTTCAGCAGTATATGAACATAACTTCGAAAAGAGAGGTGTGGCAGCTTCCACTGTAAAGTGATGCAGCAGGAAAAAAAAAATAAAAATAAAACTAGTGCTGGTTAAAATGCATGAATTTCAAAGGGCAGTACGGGTCAGAAATCCTCGATAGAGCCTCGGCTGTCTGAATTGCCCCAACAGAAGCCGAGATGGTGCGTGAGGGCAGCGGAACGTTAGCGACCCGGCGGGTCAAAGGGAGGATTCCCCGGAACGGTCGGCGCTTGGCACGGTGCCCCGCGGACAAGCTAAGAAAAGACGTTAGGCCCCCGGTCTCCTCACTCATTGCCGTGCCGGAGATTCATTTGCGAGCTGCTAGCCAAGGCGGCATTCTTTTGGGACATTCGGCTCAAAGACCTCGTGATATTCGTTGCTGGAGGAGCGTGGGCGAGACACTTGCACTTAAAACAAAACTGGTTCGACTTAACAGGTTGCAGACCTCATTCATTCTGCAATCTGTCCAAAAAAACAATGTGATATCAATGGGTAATATGCAGTTTAGCCAAGAGCTGAGAAGTATAATCTAGTCTATTATACAAGCGCCCATTCCTCTGGACATAAAACCTGTATTGACACATGATCCATGGGCGCAGAGTCTTCAATGTGCCATTACATCTCAGCGGCGACAGCGAAGAGACACTTACTCCGACTGCAACACCCATTTTGCTCTTCGTGGGGGGCACCAATCTACACAGTTTCAAGCTGTATAATGGGAGCGCACCCCCAGTGAGGAAGTATCAGATGAAGGCAAGAGACACGAGGGAGAGAGTCGTTGTCATGGAGATGGAGGAAAGCATCTCCGCTCGTCAGTTGGATGTGAAGCGGCCAGGGTTGGATTGACTTTCTCTTTTTCTTTTGTCAGTTTTGGCCTCATCATGTTGTGAACCTGTGAGATCAGGTGACAAATTCTTTTTTCTTTCTTTTTTCTTTTTTTCTTAACATATTTCCTTTCACTGATACACAGCGATCGCGATCCCAAGACAAGTGAGTCCTGATTCTTGAAAATCCTTTATCGAGTATCGTTTCCTCCAGGCACCGTAGCGTCCCGTCATTACAGATGCTGCACATCAGGCATCCCCACCTCCCCTGGTGACAATTTTGTTGTTTCACAAAAGAGCCCGTATTGAACCGACAGCTCGTCTCAGGGTGACAACAGGCTGAAACGCTCCGAATCAATGATTAAATATTCTTTGGTGTCCAACTTTTGGATTTATGCCACTGAGGGACTGGTTTCAAAAACTGTCCTCGTGCCTTTTTATTTGTCTATATTCTTTAACATCCATATAATCTGTTCCGTCTGTGTGTACCTCGTTTGCCGCTGAATTGCTCGGTATGAATAGGAATAAAGAACTATTCATCCGCGAAGCTTTAAAATACCAACAGGTGTTCGAGGATCCTTTGTCCCTACATGTTACTACAAGAACCCCCCCGCTCCCAATCACAAATCTGATGTTGCTGGCACAAGTCCGTCTTAATTTTGCAGACAAATTGCAGTAAATGTCCAGTGTGTCGTGGCCTTGAATTCTAATCGCGACTGCATTTTCGCTTGCTCTTTCGGCTCCTAGAGTTTTGTCACACCGGGGTTCAAAGCGGCGCATGAGCTAACAGAGCTCTTCAAGGCGTTTAACCACCTGATCCGTTTCCGCGTGAATGAATCGTTGGGAGAACAAAAAGAAAAAGAAAAAAAAAACGAAGAAGAAAGCATCTTTGAGGCCTCTGCGACGACAGTTCATTTTTCAATTAACTTTGTGATGTTGCATAGCCTGTTTCTTTTAGTTCTTTTGGCACTGTTAGTTTTTCAAACTAATATATGTACATTACATTATTCAGAGAAACCAGTAATTCAAAATGCCTCAGTCCTAGTTTTATTCGTCTGCATCTGCAGGTTCCAGAGCTTTGCTTAGAAAAGTATGCATTTGTATGTATGTGGCTTTAGTAGAGAACACTATGGAGACCGTCTGTCCACCCAGGCCAGGCCAGACGCAGGATCCAGGACCAACCCAAAGAAAGAGAAGGTGGAGAGTATTTGGACACTGCCCTGATGCTCCCAGAACTTTGTTGGAGCGTAAACAAGGGAACGTTTCGACCCTACCGAGTCTCCATCAGGCAAAACGGTCCCGGTAGCTTTTCCCTCTGTTTCCTTTTAAAGGCTTTGGCACACAATTTGAATCCCCAATGGGAAAGGTGGACTCTATTTATTTCTAATAATGAAAAGGCAGTTTCAGAGTGCAGGTGCATTGAATGGCTATCATTGAAAAAAACAAAAGTCAGAAGTAAATATAAAAATGTTACTTGATATGATTAAAATCAGAGGCTGTATAAAGTAAATGTAATATAGATAAAGTAAATATAAATGTATAAAAACTGTTTTGTAGGCATGAAATGCCTCATGAAAGCACAGCCAGATGGCTACAGTTAACAGAGAATATCCCAAAGCACTGCACCTCACGGAGATGGAAAACACCACAGTCTCGAACCAGATGCAGAGGAGGAAATCCAGAAAATGGTTTTTCCTGCAGGAAGCACAGAGTTAAACTACTTACACCCCTTTAACCAATTTCGTCTCCCATAGTTACTCACGTCCTCCCCTTTCTCTCTAGTAGGCCAGTGGTTCCGATATGTTTTCTATCGTTCTGCTTGTTTGCTTTTCATATTTCTTAAACAATAAAGTTTATAAGGTTCAATGGATCATGGCCTAACTGCATTGTATTGTAATTGTATGTATTCAGTACAAGTGCATGACTAACAAGTCTTTTTTTTTTTTTTGTACAAAACAGGACTCTTTTTACAGATAAAAAAAACAACCCAGAATATTTGTGTTTAAGTAAGAAATCAGCATTTTTACATTTTTATTATTTCCCATGTTTCAGCCTCCGCCCCCTAAGCGCTAACAGGTCTTAGCCGTGCGCATTTTTCCCCCGTTAGTATCGAGATGAATCAGAATCTATTTTCTCAATTTGGCCAGATTGAAACCATCGCTCAAACCTTAAACTCTCTAATCCAGGTATCAAAGCAGCGGCGCTGGATGTGAGAACAGCGATCTGGCCTAGAGCCGTGAGGGGTTAAGTGGTAGTTTTGAAGCACAGGCGGAGCGGTAAATAACGGCGGGCCTAAAAAGAAGGAGGCGGGGGGGGGGGGGGGGCAAGGCACACGGGGGGTCAGGGACAATATGGAACCCAGAGCAGATAATATCTGTCTTGACTTTAACATCAGAGCAAAACACTGAGATGAAAGCCTCCACTTGATGGCCTGAATGATGAATGATGGTAATAACTCCCTTTATGGTTTGTCGGGGAGTAAAGCAGTCATACTCCGCTGTTAAATAAATCATGCGGTGGCCGCCATCGTGGCCCTGTTCCAGCGCCTGCTCTTTGTCGCTCCGGATTTCGCTCTCCGATCCTCCCGCGAGACGCCCCCTGGCGAAAGCTTTATCGATCTCTCGCCGGGAAAACAACTCCCCGTATTCGTATAATTGCATCAAAAGGAGTTTCGATAAAATTAACAGGATACTTCGTGCGCAGTGTAGATGCTGCAAAATCCCTCCCTGTGTACAGCTGGGTGATTTCTCGGAGTCCGCCTTTATTTTTTCATCTTCTCAGAAAAGAATTACACAACTTTTAGGGATAACTTCTAATCACCCACTCCAAACCAGTTATCCACCCTCCAACCCACCCCCCACCAACCAGCTCCCACTCATTCACAAATTACCGCGGCAAAACCATCAGCCTAATAAATGCATTCTCCACCGGCAACGGTGGCGTTCGGGCTGAACCGCCACTCCTAAACACTCATATAAATTCATAATCATGACTCCAATTTCTGGGCCGCCAGCGGGGGCCGGGATGAGTGATCATTACGGGCCGATAGACGGCCGGATGGATGGCAGGGGAGGAGCGGTTGCCGTCTGGCTTGTTAAGGGACCGGTGTTGACATGCCCCCTCACCTGACTTGTCATTAATGGCAGCGGAGCCGAGGCTCTGATAAACACGGATGAGCTCCAGTCCACAGAGGGAAGGAAGTACAGACCCCCGTTCCTTGTTTAGCCGTGGACACACACACGGGACGGCTGTCGCGCGGCACGGCCGTACGCGGTGGTCCGACGGGCCTCGTGGGTCAGAGGTCGTCGGCTGGCACGCCGACCTGTGCGTCCCACGGGGGAGGAAGGTTTGTATCTCGTGCGGAATCGGCCGGGGAGGAAGGGGCGTCGATTTGAGTCTGGCTGATATTTCAGAGAACGCTCGTGAGCTTTGTTGAGGGCAATAAAAGTGTCGTCAGATTTATAGATCAGTCCGCTAAACAAAGTTCTGGAGTAATTCTACTCCACTGATTAGAGTAGCGGAGTTCATGATGCATTTACTTGCAATTTTTCTTTTTTTTTGACAGCGTTTATTGTGTTCTGGAGCTCTGGGCCCTACCGGTGCTCGATAGTGTTTTTATACGGACAAATATAAGAAATACAAAAGTAAACACCGACCTTTTAAAATGCAGTTTTACTACAGAAAGCACCTGTTTCACCTGCGAGGTTTCCGTCCAGCCCCCGATCCCCGGACAGCTCCGTTCCGCTCGACGGTTTCATCCTTTCATCTGAACCAGCGCAAATGGTGTATTGAAACGCAGGTAACCATAGCGACCGCACTTCTGCTTTAAATCTGTTTTCGGCAGATTAGCCCCCGAAACCGTCGGACGCATCCCAAGGCGAGGTCTTTTTTTTTTTTCTTTCCACGGTAACTCGAATGGATCTCGCGTCGTGCCCGCTGACGGCTGTTTTTTTCAGCCAGGCGAAATACCAGAACGGGTGGACCAATGAGAGGCCGGCAGCCGGGGATTAGGAACGGAGGTGTCAACTTCCCCACCCGGACGGTCAGCTTCATGTGAACTGGCGGCGGAAAAATGCCGACAAGCCCGGATGAGATCAGCTCGGCCGTGAGAGTTGTTGTGAACGTTGTAATTAAAACTCCCAAATCAAACCTTCAGGGTAGTCTCCCGTCTAGTTAGGGGAGCGAATCGGAGCTGTGGCGAAATTAAAACTCTTTGTCACTTCGCTTATGACCACGTCCCATAATTGCTGAATTGACCCAAAACTGACCCAGGGTCTGAAAGCGAATCCGTTTCAGGAGCATATCGTACGATCCCTTTTCTCAGCCCCCGCCCGCCATTGGTGGCAGAAATTTAAGTTACTGTGTCTTTCGTCATCGAGTGTGTTTATACGCACAACGGGCTATTTGACCATCGATCAAAATGTTCCGGAGCAGTTGCTCCTCTTTTTTCCTTCCGATGAATCCTCGGGCAGAGTCTGCCGACCCAAGCCTCGCTCGCGTCGCGTTCAGGGCCCCTCGTCCCCCTCGTGGGTTCAAAAGTTGGGCGTTTTCGGCCTCTGAAGTGGTCGAATAGCGAAAGGTCCGGCTTCGGGTTAACACGTCATCATGAATGTGGTCTTGAGCAAACACGCACAAGCCGATTCGAGCTTGGAATTTTTTTTTTAAAAGCCTGTCTTCATCTTTCTCCCTTTTGTCGGTGGCTGAGTAATAATCACAATGAATCACTTTGCGGTAACTCTGAATCAGAGACAACGGACTCGCTTCACTTTGTTGCGTCCCTGCTTTGTTCTATAATTTTTTATTTATTTTTAAAAAAATCTCATTAGGACATTATCACTTCATTTTCATCTCTTAGAAACGAAAGACTCTTTTTCTCATTGTATAAATTAGAGGCAAACGCACACATGTAATTATGGGAGTTTGACTCCTTAATAAAAAAGTCAGCCCTTGTGTAGTTCGGATCACGTCGTAATTAAAAAGACAGATCTGTTTTCCTGCTGATTTTACAAAGAGTGCTGATGTCAACCAGTCTTTAACGGCAAGAAAACTCAAACACCTATAAATAGTTGCGATCTGCTGTTATTTTCGCTCGCGTTAAAACACCTGAAAATCAATTTGGGGGTGATAACAGGTTCCAGTCCTGCACAGGAGCTGGACTGTTTTGGATTACAGATTGTACCCTCAGAGCATCTAGCACCTCATGGCGAATTCTCTCTGAGTGACGTTCAACATTTTTGATCCTGAGTCAAAAACGAAAAACCACAACCCTCATCATCGCAGCTCTTCCTCTTCGTGCCACCGAGAAAAAGAGCATCTTCGGATGCTAAAGACGACGGTGAAATGAAACACCGACGGGTTCTCGAAAGAGAAGCGTGTGATGAGAGGGGCGAGGGGGGAGAGAAAGAAAAAGGAAGCGGGGAGAGAGAAAAAGGGGGAGAGGATAGGAGGGAGGGAAATATATGATGTGTACACTAGCTCAGTGAAAGCAAACAGCTAAATTAGTCATGGAATGGATGCAAATTTGCTTCCCCTGAGTGTTGCATGGTAGAATTACCCTGAGAGGAGCAGAGGGTGAATCATGCCAACCCCCGGCGCCATGTGATTTATTAGCAAACATCCAATTCAATAAGAAAGTACTTAACATTCAAAAAAAAAGAAAAAAAAAGCAGCGAAAGTCTAATAAGGTGGCATCAACTATATGATATTCCCATTTCCACTGGCGGCGGGGTGGGTGGGTTGGAAGGAGGGATGGGGCGGACGGGGGGGTGGGGGGGGGGGCACGTCTATAGACCGTGAAAATAAAAAAGAAAAAGAAAAAGAAAGAAAACCAAACACGCCCACTTTCCAGAACGATCTCGGTGCGACGTGCCAAGTGGGACTGTGACAGACTGAAGACTCACTTGGCCTTTTTCCGCGCACACATGTTACTACTCATTAACATAGACAACGAGGTTCATTAATTGACACTCCAGCCCAAAGAGCCTCTCCGGCTTTGAAAAGGGCAGAGACAGATGATGGGGGGGTAAAGACAGGAGAGGGAGAGAAAGGCTGCAATATAAGCATAAATGAAAGTGCTGCCGCACTTCTGCCCAGATATTAAAGTTTAAGTGGCGTATCCGGCGCACTTGTGTTTTTCTAAGTAAAATTATTAACATGTTGAACCGCGATCTTCGGCTACGGAGAAAATATCCCACCCGCAGACACTTCGACGCTTCCACTTCTTATTAGTTTGCGACGATCTGCGAATTTCAGGAGGCATTTGACAGGAAAAGTAAGAAAAAAACAAAACAAAACACACACATACACACACAAAAAAATCCACCACAGGAGTGTTTCCTCAAGCTCCAGAGCCTTTATACTCAGGGACTCAGAGACTGACTAAGCTATGCCAGGGTGTAAACTGAGTTCCAGACCAACAGCTCTGAGACCCGCCCCCCCTTTAAAACCCCCCGGCTCCAGGGTGAAAACTTTCCGATGAGTTTCCGGCCCTAAACCCGTATAAGACTCATTCACGGGGGAACGTCGCTGACTGGTCAAACACGAGCCTCGTGGCTGACGCTCAGTTCTCACAACCACTCATACCACTTACGTTTATATGGAACTTTATTAGTTTTATATATCTATCTATGTCAGATACGATGAACTCTTATTACAGTACGTTGAACAGGCTAATGAGAGTGAGTCCCACCTGTACCTGCAAATCCACAGTGATAATTTGGTTGTTGTTTTAATTCTTAAATGCTTTAAAAAGCTAAAAACCGAGAACCAGATTCGCTCTTTTCTCCTGTTGTCAGCAGTAAGCGGTTTTTCATCCCCGGCCGCCAGTTAAACTCAAGTAATCGAGTTATAGTTTGAGTTTGCCAATGCAAACGTAACAAGAAGAGTGTGAGTTGTTTTCTGGTTCCTATCCCCTGTTATCCCTCTTTTTGTGAGTGTGTGTGTGTGTGTTTGTGTGTGTGTGTGTGTGTCTGTGTGTTTGTGTAGTTTGCTTCTGGTGCTGAAATCAAAACAAGTTTTAAAGTTTTAACCCAGATAATTGCTTCTTTAGAAAAAAAAAGGCCTTTCATGCCTTCTCGGCGTTTTCCTAATTTATCTACTCTTTACCATTTTTTTTCAGGAATGCAGAGAAGTTACTTTTTGCCCCTGGTATAGTTGCCGAGTTTAGCTGCTGCTGTTTCTTACCTCCTGCTTTGAGCTACCTTGAAAAGCAGCCGTTTGCCTCCTCTTCACTGGATTTTCTCCTGTGTGGTTGTTGCATGTCCATTGACAGCTATCAAATATTCCATTTAAATTGTTTTTATCTGTGTTTTCGACAACATCAAAGTGTTTCAGGTGATTTTTTTTTCGCGCACTGGAAATTAGAGGATCAGTTATTTTTTTTAGTGCAACATTGACAACAGGGTAATCCTTGAAAGGCTCATTAGAGAATAATTAGCTAACCTCTTGACTGTGTTGGTTTGATTGGTTTACAGAGTGTATGAGCCTGAGTGTGTATGCGTGTGCGTGTGTGTGTGTGTGTGTGTGCGTGTGTGGTGTGTGTGTGTGTATGTGTGTGTTGCCCGCAGTGTGTAAGTGATTCTGTGCTTGCAGGTGCTCAGTGAGTTGGAAAGCAATTGATTGACTGCAGAAATTGGGCCCCACATTTCAAAGTCAAATTAGTGAACATCGGGGGAAGGATGGCATCATGAGGCGATTCTCAACTTACTGGCAAATCTTTTTTTTGAAAAAATACAATAAATAAAAAAACGAAATTAAAATTTCTGTCTCCGAAGGGAATGTGAACAAGGCAAGTTTTTAAAAAATAAACCAGAATCATGAGGTGAGCCACACCTCAGTGTGTTTCTTAAGAAGAAGTGAATAATTATATTGTATAATAATGATAGAATACACTGGACACAAACACTCGTCTCGTTGTCGAGGTTAAAGGTGATTCGGTGACATTTTGCCACCAGCAGATGCTTCAGGCATCACAAAAATAAATAAATAAATAAATGAATAAAAACAAAAACCAAAACAAAACCAAAACAGTGAATCTGGCACCGCACCGATCTCACAGGAACGGCCTTTGACCCCGTGCGCAGAAAATCTCCTTCCGGGAAAAAGCACAGGTTTATATGACCGATGACCAGGAAACGGTGATTTTCCTGTTTGGCTCGGAGATTAATTCATCACCAAATGAGACAAAACCCCTCTGTTAAAGTGAGTTAGTCTCAGTGTCAGGTCTTATTACTTATCATGTGGATCAGAGCACACATCTTATTTTTGTGTTCTTTAAATGAAACCCAGAAACAAAATTTTCCATTTCTCTTTTGTAACAGTCCTATCCAACTGTTGTTTGAACGTATTATGTAAAAAATATTTTTTTTTTAAAAATCCTACAAATGCAAAACAAATGATTTGCCGTCATACAACCCGCTGAGTGAAAATATGAGCTCTTAGGTGCTAATGTGGGTTGGACCAAGTAAAAAGAAAAAGAAAAAAAAAAGCATTCAAAAGTTCTTCATTGGCTTTTGACTGTAATAGAAAGGACACTGTGTCACTTTCACATGCTAATTGGCAAGATTATGTGACTTGTTAAAACAAGTTCTAATTTTACATTACATCCATCAACCAGGAGCCTGAGTCATTACCATAGGAACAGGGATGATCCGCTCATAGGAACAAGACGATCTGCTGGAAATTTTTTAAATGTCAGTTTTATCCCTTCGAAATGACCCGCCAAAGAAAAAATACTGAAAATATCAGTCGTATCTTCATTCTCCGTTTAAGGGCGTTAAAGCAAAAGAGAATTATATTCAAGATATATTCTGTTTTACAAAACGTCGAAATACTGAAATCTAGGTCATAGGTTTTACATAAAAAGTATTTTTTTCAATATAGTGAAGGTCCCCTCGTGATTAAAGCTGCGGTTGTAACAACCATGGTCAGACTTTTCTTTTTGGCTTCAGCACTTAAAGTTTGATGCTGAAGTTGCTTGTGTCCAGTTCACTGGTAAATATCGAAATCATTTATCTTTTTTTTTTCCAAATAAAAACCATAGTTCAAAGTTAAATAATCACTACACGGTATCCGTCAGTCTGGTCCAAAAAAAAAGACCTGATGCCGGTTTGCAGCAGAAAGTGAAAAACAAAATTTGGGTGAAATCGAGTGGAAAAACAATCTAGAGCCGCACTTGAAGTGATGCTTTACAATCCTTCTCTGTATCTATTTTTCATCTGTTTCTGTCATTCTATTACTCTACAGTTTATACCTTTAACTTTCGGATGAGCACCTTTATCCGCTTTTCACCGCGCGGTTTAGCATTTTGTCATTTTGAGGCCATCTTCCCTCGCCACGATTTTTGTTTGCCTCAGAAAAACAGATGCAGTGACTTATACAGGCGTTTTCTGATCGGCAGGAAAACAAGACCATCACAAAACCATTAAAAATCCGTCAAAAACAAGGCATAAAAGCGACTTGGCCTCGGAAAGATCACGGTTTGGGTTGAATTACAGTTTTGTTGAGGCTCAGGCTTAGTCATGACGGTTAAAAGAAACACACATTGATTATCGGTAGGAAACAGGAAACAGACAGCAGCTTCCTGTGTCATTACTGCTCCATTAAGGTTAAGGGACCTTCATTGTCATGGTTACAATAATAATCACATGGGTTATTATGTAACAGACAAGACTTATAATTACTATGGCAACTAGAGGGTCCTTGTCACTTGAATGTAAACATACTGTGTGTTGATTTTGGGGGATTCGCTGAAATGATGCAACAGTTGTTTTGATTTTTAATGAAGAATTTTCCTTTAATAAGGAAATTAATTATTTAACTAAAAAACTGTTTTGAGGTTGTTTTTTTTTTTAATTTTCATTTGAGTCTACACTGTAAACTCTGGGGAGAGAAAGAGTGATGGACATTATATATAGAATATGAGTTATATAGTTTAATAAACGTTCATTCCTTTTCCTGGGTAAAGTTTGAAGCTCCACGAAGCAACATTTCCACACTAAATGACCCCCTGTAATGTGAATGCGCTAGTCTTGAGAATCAGTGCCTCAGTCTGCAGCTCTGTATAACCTTCTGCTCAGTCATGTATAAAAACATAAATGGCCAAAAATGACCCCACACTGCCGAGGTCAAAATGGCTAAAAGTAAAGAGAACCCAAACTTTTCGCTTTCTTAGGCATCACCACTCGCAGAACCGGCAGCTGCTTCATCTCGGAGCAAGATCTTTCCCGGATCCATAGATATTACCGAACACATCAGTAAGGAGGCAATTTGCTCATTATTTCTGGGGCGGGATAGGAAAAAAAAAAAAAAAAAAACGGCCCATGGTTCAGTGCGCGCCGAGAGGGAAAACATATTATCGCGCAGACAAACAGATTAAACCGAGAAGCGCAAAAAGCCATAAAGCAGTAGATGAGACGTCCACGCAGACAGACCGAGCCTTTGCCAAGTTTCTTTGCAATAAAAATGACTGGAAACAATTTTCAGGCCATGATTGCAGAAGCAACCATTTTACAGTATCTGAAAAACACATCTCACGCAGCTGAAGACAAATTAACATTGAAATAGAGGCTATTACATTTTGTAATGGCCATTAAGATTCCCTGAAAGCACTTAATGCCAATTTTAGAGACAAAAGCAAATGTAGTCAATGGTAATAAATAGGTTTGTAGGGCGTGTGAAGCCAAAGGAAAAAAAACAAAAACAAAAACAAAAAAAACGAATAAATGTTTAGGCATATGTGAAACTCAATCTCGCCTTGATTACCAATTACAAGTGCAATTTCTCCAGTTTCAACATCATAGCGGCTATGAAAAACCAATAAGAGAAAATGCTCTAACAAAGCAGAATACAATTAACTTAGATTCACATAGCCATATAAAAAATGTTTGGTGCGTCAAATAAGCAATCTTTTAATCTTTCAATCCGAAGTTAACCGAACCGCTTGGACGTTTCCAAAAGGCAACGGGCAATTATCGTATTTCCTAAAATGAGATGTCACTCATCTATAGGTGCCAAAAATCAAACCTCGGTCGTGTTTTTGTTTTGGTTGCTTTTGGGGTTTTTTTCCCCCCTTCGACATTCTTGCACATTCAGCTGCGCGGTCTTTGTGGTGTATTATGCAGCGATAATGAGATATCAGGCCATATCTCATTAAGATAAAGAGAGAAAAATGTCTCCCGGGGTCAGAGGGTAATCTCCGGTTAGTGTGTCCTGGCCTCAGTGCCAGGCAATTAAGCAGGAGAAAATGAGGACCTATGGAGCCCTGTTAGCTTATTAAAATCCTGAGGTTGGTGGTGGTGGTGTGTGTATGTGTGTGTGTATGTGTGTGTGTATGTGTGTGTGTATGTGTGTGTGTGTGTGGGGGGGGGTGCATAGTATGGAAGGAACAGGGTATCACAAGAAAGTGGCCATTAAAGTACAAAATTTTGAATATTCTTTTTAAGGGTTGGTTTGGCTTTGGTGAAATGTTTTGGTTCTGGCTGTTTTTTCATCCAGAGCCATTAAGTGAAAAAAACAAGGTGGGGAATATTAAGGATTTAAGGGGATGTTGTGTGGTTTTAACTTCCAGGCTTCCAGCTACAGGTATTAATTTTTGCATCAAGAAAAAAAAGGAAAAGGCGGATGCCAACTTCGCAATGAAGCCCATTCCCTTGCTCATGCGGACACGGAACAAACAAGTGTGACAGCCTCATGCCAGGACTTGAGCCACCATGTTGATGCTCGCCAGCATCGCCCTCCAGCCAATTATGATGTATCACGAGAGCCGCCTGGCTGCCAGAGGGGCCGGCAGATCCGCGCTGTCTCGATGAGTCGCAACATTTCCAGGCACACACAGGGCCATCGATTAGAGGGGCTCAACTCGCGGCCCTGCAGTCTATCAGCGCTCGGGGACCGGTAATCAATTCTCTAATGCCGTTGGAGCCCCATCTGCCGTGGCTATGATCCACTCCTCGCGGCGTGGGGCGCGGGCGCGAGCACCGAAACGTGGCGGCGGCCCCCGCCCCGTGGCCGGGCGCGCGCCGGGCGCAGCCCAGATGGCCCCTCGTAAAAGCACAGGACAACTCCCAAATATTAACTTACGAAGCGGAGTGGCGATAGGGCACAGTCGTCTAATGGCATTATCGAAATGAGCGCGGCTCTCCTGGGGCCGACTCTAGTTCCTGATTACCTAGCAGCGGTGGACCCTGTTTGTGGGCAAATCAGATCAGCATAGCACCAGACGCGGGCACTGCCGGTCGAGAACTCTGCCCAAGGGCCCTCATCTCCCACCGACAGGCCGTTGGTTCTTTTATGGCCAGTGATGTCCTCCCAGGAATTAATCTGATTGGGCTCTGGTGGAAGATTATGTTCTAGTGGAACTGCTGAAAGGAAAGGTGGGGCCCTGACTTTCTGCCCGTGCTAGTTGCAGTCAGATGGAATTACGGCGCGAGCCCTTGTACACATCGGGGGGGGGTCGGGAAATCTCTGAGTGTTTTGCTTGAGGCGGACCATTTGCCGAAACTGACTGACTGCTGCTCGCTCAGAATATTGTGTCCAGGAAATAGGAAGAAAAAATAATTTGCGAACGAGACGAGTTCGTTGGTGAATCAAAGTCTTCGTTCGTGACTCATAGTGGAGAGAATTGTCCAGAGAGGCTAATCATAAAATATGACCACGTGTCGATGCTTCAATGCAAACATTACTGACAGTGATGCACATTGTATTTCTGCTGAAAACCAATAAGGCGTCTTATTATATCCAGTAGTGAAAAGTCACTGAGAAGATTTAATTAAATACTGCACTTGAGTACAATTTTGAGGTACTTGTACTCTACTTGAGTTTTTCTATTTCATGCTATTTTCTATTTCTTGTCTACTACAGTCCGAGGGTAAATATTGTACTTCTCCCTCCGCTACGTTTTTCCAACAGCACTGTTTCAAAAACTGGCTCCATCTCGACCAACTGCAACTGTTAAATGCAACTTATAAATCAATGCATCACTAATAATAATCTAATATTATAATAAATTATAGTATGATGCTAACAGGAGCTATTTCTCTGAATTATATGTACTTTTGATTTTGACACTTTAACTTCAGTAGCCTTTTGGAAGCAGGAGTTTTAGAGTCCACTGGTAGTGGAGTTCTTTTTTTTCAGTACTGCTACTTTAACTCAAGCATTGGTTTCAGAAAAAAGGGCAATATTTGTGTGTGGGACTCGCCTATGTGACTATAACCCAAATCTCGATGTGAAACAACAGCATGATTCTACAGAAAAACAACAAAACAAAACATTACTTGCTTAGATTTCTTTGTTGTCCAGTTTCCCTTCCTGCATATAAAGACCTGTCAATCGATTTGGGAGTGAAAGCAGGTTCCGGTCCAGGATTTTTCGATTTCTGGCAGTAGGGAAACATTTTTATGTACAGCGCAACCCGGCTTGAGTCATCAGGCAAACACACGACGCTCCGAAATGGCCGCCAGTATTTGCCATTAGAAATCCAGAAGGGCACAACACTTACTTTGGTGTCTGTGTGTCGTCCAAACGGTTCCCCAGCTGGAACTCATGGGACTTGCTGCGGTGCAGTGCGGTGAAGCCCGGCAGCAGGTGGATGAGCTTGCGGCTGGGCGGAGGCGGCGTTCCCGGGGCCTTCACTTTGTTCCTCCGCCGCATGGGAGGGGTGCCCGGCGGGGTCATGGTGTTGATCACCAAGGGAGTCCGAGGGGGCGTGTGGCCAAAATGCCTCTGGCGGGGCGACGGGGGCAGGGAGCGGTGGCCGGAGTCCAGGGGGGGGAAGAGCCCCGCGGCGGGGCTGTCGACGGTGAGCCGATCGACGTACAGAGGCGGGGCCAGGGCCTGGGGGCTGTGGCACACGTGCTGGTTGTACTTGGACTGGACTTTGGGGCTTTGGGAGAGCTGGAACCGGATCCACTGGCTGGCCTCTGGCTGGCACACCGGAGTGTTTTCTTTGCCCGACTCAGAGGTCGGCCACTGGATGGACCAGTCCTGCTTCGCCTGGCTCCCTGTGGGAAGAAACAAAACTGTTTTAACACCAACGTAACAGCCGGTCACGAAAACACTGTTTTGTTTGCTTGCTAAAGGGGTTCAAGCTAATTACGACATCCTTGCTAATCTGTGCTGGTATCGGGCCATGAAAATAGTTTTGGTTTAATTGGTTCTGGTTTCATTTGCCCAGGTTTTGAGATGTTTGTCCATAAGGAAATGGAATTCGGTTCACGTTGCCCAGAGCTTTTCCTTTCGCCTTGTTGCTGTTTGTTTTGTTTTTTAAATGACATCTGAAAAAAATCAAACAGCAACATGTTCAAAAGGAGCATCTCAGCCGCTCTGCATAATCCATTGACGTCCTCATCGAACTACTTTCTACCGGAGAGTGAGTCCCTGTGAAAACCTGCCCAAGAAGTGTTCTTATGTAAAAAGAGGTTGCTGTTGCATTTAACATAGTTTTTTTCAGCACTGCGAACGCTCTGCTGAAACCTCTGGAGTAAAACCTGGGCGAATAAAAGCAAAATTATCTGCAGGAGTATCTCAGCCGCTCTTAGATACCACTTGGAAAGTTAGAAAATATGTGGGGGTTTTTTGTTTGTTTTGTTTTTCATAATCTGGTTAAACACTTGTTTTTCACGTGTCAACTCGTGCTAAACTGGCTCTCGACATGCTCTCAATACCAAAACCGTCCCTCAGCTCTGCTTCCTAATTGCAGCGGTGAGCTCGGCCCCGGCGGCTGGCGGGACGCTCACGATACATAGGGACACGCGTCCGGAACGGTGCCGGCGTGGAGCAGGTCAAGCGTGGATGGATGGAGCCAAAAGAGCGAGGGAGATGGAGCAGGGCGCCAGAACAGAACAGGGGCAAAGCTGGATGACGTCTATCGAACAAAACAAACTAAAAAAGCAAAACCAAGCTACGGCCACTTTCTGCTGAAATGAGAGAGAAAGAGCGACAGGGGCGAGAGGCTTGAAGGTGAGCAGCACAGGATGAGTGGGGGTTTTCTTTTTTCTTTTCTTGAGCTCAAATGACAATACTTTACCTCCGTTACTGTGAAATTTATCCTCCTCAAGTTGTTCTTCAGAGGGAAACAGAGAAGGGAAAAAAAACAAAAAAACAAAAACGTGTTTATTGATCTGAAAGAGGTACAACTTGAAAAAGTCTACAGTACTCCCACCTTGTGCTTCCAGCGTTAGTTATGCAGAGCCAAAAGGGCAAAACAAAAAACATAACGTTGTGTAGGGTTGATCCCGCAACATCTCAAGCACGATGAGTCTCCCAAAATTTACCCCCCAGCCCCCCCCTAAAAAAAACCCTATTGACCACCGAGCCACATATAAATAAATCTGCATCAACAATCCTCCGCTGTTTTGTTTCTTTCTTTTTTTGTTTTGTGTCATTATTTTTCTTCCCCGTGACGCTGATCTCTGAGGGACTACGAGCATCAAAAACACAAACTTCAAACAGGATATCAACACCAGCGACATCAAATGAGAAAAAAAAAGTAAGAAAGGAAGAAAAAGAAGTATTTCTTATAAAAGGTCCCAGGGGAACTGCAAAAGTTGATGGGGAGGAAAAAATAAAAGGCCCGTGGCCCTTCTTATTCTGTAATGTTATGAAGAAGAGGCCACAAGGAACGAGAAGTTGTGGGAGGAGACAGCTGCGAAGACACGGGGGACAAAATATACAGGAATTTTCAAGGGTCTCGTTTTCTTTTTTATTAATCTATTTATTTTTCTAGTTGTCTTGACTTGGGGTTCTTACAACCCCCCCCCCCAAAAAAAAAGGCTCTGCAGGATGTCATCCACCAAATGTCATGTGTATTAATACTCTGGATAATTAAAAGATGTATGAATCCAATTTTTTTGGGATTAACAGTGGGGCAAATGACCTCACGTAACGTGAAAGGGCTTAATCATAGCGCTAACCCGCAGAAAATCGTCGCCCGACCAGATGTGCTGACTGTTTTAGCATCTCTCAGCTCGCACTTTTGGTTTTATGGTTTGGACATAGTGGACCATATGGTAGCTAAAGAGCCAGATATTTTTGTCAGGCATTGATGAAAATGTGAATTACATTTTTAGATAGATAGATAGATAGATAGACGGGTAGATACTGTATTGTCATTGCACACAAAAATACAATGAAACTTTGTTAAGAAGCAGTCTCACATAGCAGCACAAGGTTAAAGTTCTACAATATAAATATCTGTGATATATAAAAGATATAAAAAACTTTATAAAAGATATGAAAACACTTCTGTAAATGATAATAAGTAAAGAACAAGTTAAAGTACATTTACCATGTGGCTACAAAACAAGATTCCAACTGAACGTTAACGTTGCTATTGTTAAAAGGGGATATGCTTGCTAATGTTCACGATACCAACTACAAGAAGATAAGTTGACTTCTAGACCTGCTCTATATGAAAAGTGCCCTGAGATCTGATCTGTTATAATATGGCGCTATAAAAAGAAAGTTGAACTGAATTGAAGTTGAAATCGCATAAAAGTGCGATACATTGAATGGTGTTTTTGTGCTCTCTGGCTGAAGTTTTCTGATCAGTGAACCTGGTGTTGTCTTCATGGGAACCTGCCATTTCTCAGCACCGAATGGCACATGGTTAGCACAAAATGCGAAACGTGATACTTAAGAGCCTGCATTCGAAGAGATGGGGTAAAATTTAATGGCATTGGCTTTCATTTTCAACGTTGATTGGTGTTTATCGAAGTGCACGCTCCTTCTCTGTAATGATCGATTCACCTCATGAATGCACAGCCCGTGTGACGGCTGTAATCCGTGTCGTCCGACGTCAGTCAGCTGCCTGAGGGCCGCACTCACAGTTGTGTCCAAAACCGCATCAAGGGGCCCCTGGATCTCAACCCCCCCCAAAAAAAACAAACAAAAAAACCCCCCTTCAACTGGGTTTCAAGCTGCAGAGCAGATGATTGGGCCCCGAAAGAGCGCTCGTCTGCAAATGTGGGAAAAGATGAGCAGGATTCTTAATCAAGCCCCCTTTATTAGCAGGAATTAAAAAAAAGAAAGAAAGAAAAAAAGAAATGTAAACTTCAGCTCGACCCCGCTCGAACCATTAAAACCTAATCAGCGGGCATCCAATGAATTCATATCATGACGAGGCTGAGATTACAGATGGGAGGCAGCGGGGAGCTGATTGCTTTCGGCGAGGTCTATAGGTGTTTCATACCAGACGCATAGGACGTCGATTTGTACGGCGCGTTGCAAAATTAGTACCTGTCAAAACGGAACCAGATTTTTCTTTTCTTTCCTTTTCATAAAAATTTCAACCAATCCCCTTTGATTTAAATCATGAGCCTCCCCTTCGGTAATTATGTCCCCCGCAAGAAGCGGCCTCACTTTTAGAGACGCTTCTGACAGCGTGCATCAAGCTGATGCCCGAGTGAAATTTCCCTGCGAGAGAAGCAGCGAAAATTGAATCACACTCATGAAACTGTTGCTTCAAGTAATGAGTCAATTCATCAAGCGCGCTAGTATCTTAGCAACCGCTCCGGCAAAATAGTAACGGGAACTGACTTATGAATTTCTTATTTCACACGATCTCGACTAGGCAAAAAGCCTGGAGCGAAACCGAAAACAGCTCGCCGCTAAAGGAGATGGAGAGCGCGGGCCCGAGCCCGACCCCTAGGAGGACCCTGTTTTAAGTTCATTTGTGGGGCTTGTGCTTGTTAGACGGATAGTTTTAGAAGTTGCTTTTCATGGAGAGCTTTGATAGCAAGGAAAAATAAATGTGAAAAAAAAATACAAAAATTCATTGAGTCTTCTAATCTATCACGGCTTCCAGGAGCTGGAAGGCATTTCGACGGGGCAGTACCTGCTGATATCAAGCCCTGAAGACGCCAAAGCAATTTCTGTGAGGGCGTTACCACGCTGCTCCTGAATTCACGTCGCAACGTCGCGCCCTCCTTTGCTCACTTTTGCCGATTTCCTTTCAGATGAATTAAGAACTATTTGAAATATCATAATACAAAGTGAGCGTAATACGTCTGCAAGCACTTTTCACTCTCGACGGCAACAAAATAAATAAATAAATAAATAAATAAATAGAAATTCATGACACTGCTGTGAGAAAGCAATCAGTGTCATGTCCTCCGGCCAAATCATAAAATGGTATAATTGCGCGTCTCGGTTGTATCACCTCTCGACGAGACATTTCTGCTGGGTGTCTGCTTTAGTTTGCAGCCTTGAATGTAAAAATGGGAGTTGAGGTGAGAGAAATTAGAGAGTAAGTTCCAGAGATTTGGTACATGCTGAGATTTGAACTCCTACAATAGTAACTTGTTGGTCTTCTTAGTTCTAAGAGCAACTGCAGAAAGTCAAAGTCGTTGTTGAAGAGTTTAAAAATTGCGAATCTGAGTTTCAACTAAACCTGCTTTCTGAAACGGGCCCCAGGACGTCGGGATGCTGGTGTGGTTTGATCGGGTTTGGTCGACGGCAACCGAACAACTGTGATCGGATTCAAACGTTGCCGGATCCTGATGGTGCGTGAAAGATTGAGAGAGGAAAAGAAAGGGATTTCTGGGCCTTTAATGCATAGATATGAGGAACAAAAACATGAATAAATATACGATTTTTCCCGAAATGTCAATCCCTTCCTCTGAAAAATCCTCACAGACCAATCTTTCTTCCCACGTATTAGCAAACGCTGGTCGAATAAATGCATAACTTCAGATCTAATTTTGGAGCCACATCATCATCAATCTTCCATTTTCTCCTCTCACCTGAATAACCGCATCTCGAACATCGACTGTTGAACCACACGGTGCACCTGAGGCATTCAGGGACAGCTTCTCCCCTGAAGTGATTAATGCAAATCACCCACCCCCCAACACCATTAACGGGGGGCAATCTTAACGTGCGGGGAGGCTTTGAGAAAGGCAGATAAGAGCCTCATAATTGGACTAATTACCTCTAGATGTGTTGCTTCTTTGGGGCTAAATGGCAGCGAAATGCCACCCGGACAGTTCCTGGTCTATCTAGCCTGCCCCTGTAAACAGGATGTGGTGAAAAAGGGCAATGGCTGCGTTCGAGGGACGCTGCGTCCCCTTTTTTTTTTTTTAATGTCGCCTCCTTTGAGCGGAGGGTTGGGGGGGTGGACTTCCTCGCAGTGTGGTCAGTGGTGCACAAATTTAGACTCTGCTAGTTAGTCAACGGCCGGTAAAGACCACCTGGAGGCGCTCAGGGAGATGACGGGGTGTTTGGGGGGGGTCGGGTTATCTGGGGGGTGTCAGGGTTCGGTCAGCGCTTCCTCTGGTCGCTTTCCTTCCCCATCGCATCTACATTTCGTCTTCACCCCCTGTCCTAGTTGCCTCGTTCTCACCCAGATTTTCTCCCCTGATACCCCCCCCCGCGCCCCCTTTCTCGCATGTTCTTTGCTTCCCCTCTCCCCGCCTTCCTTTGTTTATGGTCCTTGTTGGCGGCGTACGCAGCCGGTGAGGTGTTTGTGTGCGTTCGCGGAGCCGTCTCGGGGCAGGGCACGGCGACATTCCTCCACGCCGTCAAAGATTCACATAGGGGAGGATAAGGAGGCGACCTGTCGTGCCAAGCACAGGGCCAACACTATTAGCCTGATTGACGGAGGAGCTCGTATCCAAGAATTTCTACATGTGAAAATGTCTGTAAGACTTTGTGTGTCTGTGTGTGTGTGTGTGTGTGTGTGTGTGTGTGTGTGTGTGTGTGTGTGTGTGTGTGTTGACTTGTCTGGAGGGGCGGGCTGGATAATGTGTGTGTATATTGCGGCACAAAGAGCCGGCCGGCTGCCTCCGAGTTGCATGACTCATCCTCGTTGCAACTCGTGGACTGCAATCCCAAGAGCCCGTAGTGAAAAAAAAAAAATTCTATTAACTTGCATTAGTTTCCTTCCTCCACCATTACACCGCAAAGCAACGTGCATTCACTCATTATGTTCCCTGCCTCCCCGGTTGTGTGATGTTTAGGACGGTGAAGTATACGAATGTCCACGCCTGCCAATTTTAACATAATTCCCGATGACTCATAAACCGGAGCAACATATTTTCCTTCAAAAAAGCATGCGCATAAATCTGCAAATCCTTCGTTCTGCTTTCATTCACAATGCTCGACTATATCTGTACTTTTGCGACAACCTCCAGATCTTTAAGCGAGAAATACAAACTCTTTAAAGAGACTTAAGATATAAGAACATCCTCCGCCTCTTGCAGAGCCGTGTTTAAGTTCTTAATGTTCTCACGGGGCCGTGTAACCCCCATAAAAACACATGCAACTCTTTTGCTCCTGCATGTATATGTGCTGACGTGCAATCACACCAACACACACACACACACACACACACACGTGTAACCGTGGCAATGTTTCAAAGCAAATGCCACATCTCACTCTCCAGACTCCATCTGGGTAAGAATATGAAGAATGCTGCTGCACACCCTCTATCACTCTCTGCTGAAAGAGCCTCTCAACGCTCCGTGCGATGGTGTAGTGGCGGCGGTGTAGTGGCGGCGGTGTAATGGCGGCGGTGGTGGTGGTGCTGCTGTGGTGCATTCACACATCTCCAGCCAGCCCCCCTTTAGAGAGCCCATTAGTGGCTCTGTGTGGCTAGACCTTGCCTTTGGAGAGCCGGAGAAAAGGGAAGGGAGGGGAGGAAGGGAGGGAGGGGAGGTATGGAGGGAGGTGATGGGTGTGCGGTCGAGGCGAAGAGCGGCGGAGAAGAGAGCATGATGGACAATAACCAGGAGGACAGGAAAAAGGGGGGGGCGTGAAACACAGTTTTAGAGACCAGCCAGACCTTAGTACGCAAGTTTACTTTATAAGATAACAGGTGTTTCCGCTATGCGAGGGGATCACGACCCCCCTCCTCTGTCTAAAGCACCTTCTGGGGGTCAAATGTAAATGGCCTCTGTGAACTTTAAACTCCTTCCCGTCTATGCCGGGGCTGTCATTTTCCATTTGGAATTCACACTGCAGTTCTAACATGGGAACACAATTTTAATATTAAACCCGAAATGATCTGCATGAATAGAAAGCTCACAGAGTGTACGTGAAGAAAGCTTCGCATCCGCTGAGTGGGCCTGTTGCTCTCTCACGGTAAACAGCTGTTCAAGGCTCGAGGTTCAAGGTTCAAGGTTCAAGGTTGAATGCCACATTCACCCGTAGAAACATGGGTGAATACAGTTTACCATAACAATACAGGAAAAATTCAATATTTAATTCTACTGAGTCTTTTAGGAAAGTGCATGGACTGCAGCTAAATTGAGCTGAACAAATTTCCCATTAGTTCTAATATGTTTAAGCTTGATTTTCAAACAAGTGACGGCCTTGGGAAGATTTTCTAATCCAACCTTTTTTTTTTGGTGTTTTTTTAAAAAGAGACAAAACTCTCCTTCCATTTCTTTTTTTTTTTTTTCAAATCACCTTTTATCAAGTGATGAAAAGTTCCTTACTTGGTTCGAGCCATGACAACGGAGCTGTGTCCATGGCAACTGAGCAAGCATCAACCAGCGAAGAGGGCGAGGTTGAAAGCTCCAGGAGAGGTAGCAAGTGGACACTGAGGGTTTGTGTGCGTCTGGCTTTTTTCTTCCCTCTAAGGTCAAGGATGAATTTTCGTGCTCAGCGATGATTTAACTGTTAGATATCAAACATCGATTCCAGGAAAAAAAAAATCTTAAAGGGCATCTCTGTTAAAGGGCATAATGCAGTGCTGCAGTGAGAGGGCAGTGGGATGGATGGTGGATAGGGGGGGCAGTTAGCAGCTGGACAAACCTTCTCCATTCCAGCTTATTCTGTTTAGAAGCCTGGGCTGTGGTTTCAGTAGGTGGGCTGGTCATGGCGGTTTACCTCTTGTAGTGGAGTGTCACAAAATAAAGGTCGAGAATGAACCTTAGACAACACGCACACGCACACCGATACAAACTAAACGTGATGGTGAAAAAGATTAATGTTCATTGTTAAATCAATTTTTTGGATCTATGCTTGTTCTCTTAAGTTCCGCACACATTTATGGTTTGTCGCTTTTGTGTTTTTTGACTGAACTGAGGCATTTCCACACCTTTATTACTGTTACTTGTCACTGTTCTAACAGTTCTCTCAGAATAACCACATAAAAATGTTGTTATTGTTCCATTTTGCATGTTTGTATCATGCCTCCAGATGCCACTGTTTAAAACTTATGCATGTGGTCCGGACAGAAAAATCCCTATTGTGGTGGGGGGGGGTTAAATAAATAAATAAATAAATGAAATGAAAGTTAGGAAATGTTTTTGGATCCGGTGTGAACATGGCTGACGTCCTAGACAGTGCCAGCAAAAGTGCGCCAGTCTTCAGGGACGCCTGAGGCCTGACTGGTCTGGTCCCAGCTGGACTGAGGCACGGGCAGTTGGGGACCGCTTGGCGGACTCTGGCAGGGACCGACGTCCTGCCTGCCTGCCTGCCTGCCTGCCTGCCTGCCTGCCTGCCTGCCTGCCTGCCTGCCTGCCTGCCTGCCTGCCTGCCTGCCTGCCTGCCTGCCTGCCTTCCTGGACGACATCCTCCTCCATCCCCAATCCGACCGATGAGACAGAAAGATTTGGAAGGAAGCTGAAGGACACAGTGAAGTGGGTAACTCCATCAGACAGACTGACAAATAAGCCCAGGGACTCAGAGAGAGGTGTGAGTCCTGGGAGAGGACAGCTGGTCCCCGCAGACTCCAAAAGAACCTGGTTTTGAGTCTGTTTGTAAAAAAGGAAGAAAAAAAAGGCCTGTTTGTCTTAATGTCTCAAATATTTTTCACTACATATAAGAAAAGAAAAATTCTTTGAAGAGCAGCCAAGTTAAGTCTCTTCTAATACAACACTCCTTTAAGAAAGCACTGTTTTGTTGAAGAAAATCTACTCATCGACTTAATTTGCTTAATTATTCAGCAGAGCCTTCTGTCTGAAAGGACATCTGTTACTCTGTGTGTGTGTGTATGTGTGTGTGTGTGTGTGTGTGTGTGTGTGTGTGTGTGTATGTGTGTGTGTGTATGTGTGTGTGTGTGTGTGTGTGTATGTGTGTGTGTGTTTGTATGTGTGTGTGTGTGTGTGTGTGTATGTGTGTGTGTGTGTGTATGTGTGTGTGTGTATGTGTGTGTGTATGTGTGTGTGTGTGTGTGTGTTTGTATGTGTGTGTGTGTGTGTGTGTATGTGTATGTGTGTGTATGTGTATGTGTGTATGTGTATGTGTGTGTGTGTGTGTGTGTGTGTGTGTGTGTGTGTGTTTGAGCAGGGGTAGATGAGATACAGATATGTTATCAAACGAGTTTACAAAAGGTTGTTACTAAACCCAACAGCACAGTTTTGGTGAGGTTCTACTGCCCCCTTCTGGTGCGTTTTTATCATTGCAAAAGCTGTGTTCTATCAGGCTGAAGGAAAAAAAATCATGGTCTGTAGCGCCACCTGGTGGGACACCATGAAACTAAGAGAAATGCACTTGTGGCAACGCAGCAGTATGAAGCTCAGCGAATCCCAGGTTGTCTGACAAAGTCGTCATTAAAAAAAACTGAAAAACAAACCAGGTGACTGAATAGAGAGGAAAGGAAAGGAAGGGAAAGGAAAGGAATAGAGAGAAAAGGAAAGGAAAAGAAAGGAAAGGAAAGGAGAGGAAAAAAAGGAAAGGAAAGGAGAGGAAAGGAAAAGAGAGAAAGGAAAGGAGAGGAAAAGAAAGGAAAGGAAAGGAAAGGAGAGGAGATGAGAGGAAAGGAAAGGAGAGAAAGGAGAAGAAAGGAAAAGAAAAGAGAGAATGGAAAGGAATGGAGAGGATTGGAAAAGAAAGGAGAGGAAAAGAAAGGAAAGGACATGAGAGGAAAGGAAAAAGAGAAAGGAAAGGAAAGGAAAGGAAAAAAAGGAAAGAAAAGGAGAGGAAAGGAAAAGAGAGAAAGGAAAGGAGAGGAAAAGAGAGGAAAAGAAAGGAGAGAAGAGGAGATGAGGAGAGGAAAGGAAAGGATAGGAGAGGAGATGAGAGGAAAAGAAAGGAAAGGAAAAGAAAAGAGAAAGGAGAGAAATGGAAAGGAAAGGAAAGTAATGGAAAAGAAAGGAGAGGAAAAGAAAGGAAAGGAAATGAGAGGAAAGGAAAGGAGAGAAAGGAAAGGAAAGGAAAGGAAAGGAGAGAAGAGGAGATGAGATGAGAGGAGAGGAAAGGAAAGGAGAGGAAATGAGAGTAAAGGAGATGAGAGGAAAAGCAACCTCTAGGAGGTAAACATTTGCCTAGAAGCAACAAGAAGGGGGAAAATTATTGGTGAGTATTGGCTCCTTTAACACACTTAGATCTAACAAGATCTCCCCTGACCCACTGGAGCAATAAATGCTCAAACAACTTCAGTTTTATCAGTTACATTCAGTCGCTTGTGGCAATACCAACAGAAAATCGACAAATTGAACCCTCGGGGCTAAATGATCTCGACTTTTAAAACCAACATGAACAAGAAAAAATAAAAATAAAAAAATCAAATAGTACCATAACAGGAAAACTCAGACTGGTGAGAGAGATCTGCAGCAGCTGCTGAACTGAGCCTGTGGTGAGACCAGTCTGAGGTCAGAGCAGAGAGAGTGGCACAACATGAGCTTTAATAAAAAGAGGTTGGAAACTTTCCCTTCTGCAATTATAATTATAATAATAATAATAATAATAATAATAATAATAATAATAATAAGAAGCACCGTCTACTGTATAGAAACTTACACACTGTTTTGAGATATGATGTCTGAGAGAGTTAGGCCCATTAACCAAATTATCCATCCACGAAGACTAGGTAATGGATTATATTCCGAATACAGTTTACTTTTGTTTGAATTTCCATAGCAGTGCCACAAACCTACTAATCTGAATGAAAATAATCTAATATAGGATTAGAAACTGCAGCTGAGGTTCAGTATTTGGTTCTCGCCGTTTCACGCTGGCTCACGCTGGAGATAAACCGGTCTGATTCTCAACAACGGCTTCCTGCCACGGCAGAACCACGTTGACCTTCCTCCCCACAAACATTAAAGATGGATAATTAAAAAAATATAACAGAAAATCTGCGGTGAAGGTCTTTTTTTTTTTTTTTTTAAAGCAGAGTTATTCTGATGGCAACATATTTTAATCTTCTTACTAATTTCAGTGTTGGCGCAGTGAAGCTGTATTATGTAAGACCTAAGGAAAAAAAAATTAAATATTAACTAGTAAACATAAAAGCAAACCTCAGATAATAAATCATTAGTAGACAGATGCTCAAATTAAAAATATCAAGAGCAAAACCATGTGATCAGGGCATCCTCTCCTTTGACTAAGCTAATATTAGCTCTTAATACAACAGTCACTTAATACAAAGGCTCTAGCCCTGGGGGCCCCCTGACCTCTGCGGGCCCCTGGGCCTGGACCCTGTAGGCCCTTTCAGTGATCCATCAATGGGTGTCATCTTTTCATAGGATTAAATGTCACCTAGTTATTAATACGCGTCCTTCTCAGCCATGATACTATTTTATATGCTATGTTGATTTTTTGATTTTTTTACATATTATTGTTAATCCCTCACTACAATTCTAATAGAATCATAAACAGGATAATGAGGTAGTTGTTGGTCATTATACGAAATATAGTGAGATGTAAACAAGCCACCTCCTCCATGTTTTTATTAAATGAAACATAATTACAGGAAATTATAGTTTTAAATAACAACATGGTCTCATTCACCACAAGCTGTAAATATATCACCTCACATCAAACCGCCATGCGAGTCAAACTGTGGACTGACGTTTGTGTTTTCAGACCGAGTAGCTTCTTTTTAGGCAGCCATTGATTTTGAGGTATTTCGGTTTGGTTGAAGGATTCAAGGCTGTTCCACCGTCTGAGATATTCAATGTGGCTGCCAAAGGTAAAAGCTCTCCTGAGCTAACCTTTGAAATCAGGCAAACATCCTTGTTGTGAAGAGGATTATGTGAAATTGGTTGTTTATGGCATTAAAAAAATTTCTAATAGTTGCATGCACAGATTAAGATGTTGATGGCTTAATTGCATTCCAAGTCCTGAGACCCTTGGTGCATCTCATATCTGCTCCGTCCCCTCATTTCCTGTCAGCGCTCTGCTGTATAATGTCTAATAAAAGCAGAAAAAAAAAAAATTAAATTATAATAATAAGTTGCTTTTCAGCAGCCGTCTCTCAACAGAGGGGGATCCTCAAACAACAGTACCTGCCTTAAAGTGCATTATCCTAAAATGACGACCTAACTCTGGACAAAAAGGTGATTATAACATGTTTTAAAAAGTAAAAAGAGAGGTGAGTAAAGCTTCACTACGATTGATTGCCTACTGCAGACAAATAACAAGGTCTTCACATTGCATTAATTTAAACCAATGAAATCCTAGGAGTCTGAAAATCAAATAAAAAAAACATCTTTGGAAAATTGTGAATACAAATGTAAAAAAATATGAATGATGAATGATGTGTTTTTAATAAGATCACACTACAAGAATGTTCCTGAATTTTGTGCCACTCATTTGCTTATTACATTACTGCTGTAATGAGCAAAGTAAAACTGATAAAATTAACGACATACAATATGGAAAGCAACCTGAATGGAATAAGATTATTCCCCACAATAAACAAAAACTATTCATTTGTTTTTTGTCAAATGTGTTATCACATTACATTAAGCTCCACTTACTATCAATCACCTGACACACACACACACACACACACACACACACACACACACACACACACACACACACACACACACACACACACACACACACACACACACACAGCAAGAAACTGAGCTTTCAACCAGGGAAAAAATGTTTTTAAAAAAACAATTTTTTAAAAAACAACTTCTTATATAATTTAAATCTAGATAGAATCATATATATAAAACAAGATTTCAAATGGAGGATATAATTCACACATAGACATTGGTAGTAAAATGTGAATTTTAATTCTCTTACAGACACCAATATTTTCCTTTAAGGACAATTTTGGTGGGAGGGCAGCTATGTCATGGCCTCGTGCGTTTGTTTGTGTGTGGGCTCATCCCTGTTTTTGTGTGTGTGTGTGTGTGGGGTGGAGCCTTACCGAGCTGGTGGGCCTTTCTCAGGCAGGAGAGGGAGGCGTTGAGTCGGGCACACTCCTCCTCGTTGGCACCGAACTTCTGCAGCAGCTCGCACACCTGCTCCTCGCTCATCTCCAGCAGGCCCTCGAGGGTCACCTCACCTGGGCTCATCTCCTGCAGAGCGAACACACACACACACACACACACACACACACACACACAAAGATACACATAAATACATCGTTAGAAGTAAATCAATGCTTAAATGGAAACATCTGGTTTTAAGTTAAAGCTGCACTGAAAAAAACCCAATATTTTTTTCAATAAATCCAGCAAACAAATCTACTATTTTCACATTTACAGTATTAACAGTGTCTTTATAGAAAAATTACTCTCCAACCAACCTCTAAAACGATGACATGCAACATAGTGCAAAAAAAAGAGGGAAAGATATCAGAAACTAAATTCTAACCTGAACACAAATCAAACACACAGCACTCTGCTGTTTCAAGCAGGGATCACCATATACTAAGGAATATTAGAGGGAAGAAGGGGAAAAAGACAGTGATAATGATGGAACAATGATGGAAAAAGTCCATCTTATTCTGGCTCATTTTACAAAGCAATTTGAATTTCTTATTTTTAGGTTTTTATTTGTCTCTTGCCCAGAACAAAAGTCCATATCATATATCAGATTTTTTAAATTTTGAGTAGTTACATCTTGTTGTGACAAAGGAAATTAAGGTGGGTGGATTTTTAGAAGAAAAAAAAAACACAAACCACAAACCACAAACAAAAAAAAACGAGGCATCTTCAGACGGTACCTGTGTGACTTCCTTCCTTAGGTTGACGATGCGGAACCAGTGGCCGAGGCGAGGGAAGTCCTCCAGCTCAGCGCTGCGCTCCTCTAAGGCCACTTTGCACTTGCAGGACAGCTGGCGGCTGAAGTACTTCACCAGCTTCCCCTGGGGGAGGGACACACACACACACACACACACACACACACACACACACACACGGAAGGAACGCTGCTTTAATTGCTCACCGAACCTCTTTTATTTTTCATTTTTCACTTGTCCAGTTATATTATTTTGCAACAGTTGAAAAAAAACAAAACAAAACAAAAAAACCAACCATTTAATCATCTGTGTTAGTTTGTCCGAAGTAAAAAACTTCTCTGCACTGCATCAAACACTTTTTGTTAAAAAAAAAAAAAAAAAACGCCTTAAAAACTGACAGAGCTGAAAGTAAACACAAAAATAGACTTCAGCCCATATATTTTATTTTTCAGAAATTGTATTCTATTCTTTTCTCCTTCATTATTTTTAACCACCACAGTGTGAAATGTGCGAGTATATGTCCTGACTCCAAAACAACAGCTTCACCCCTTGATCACTGGACCTGTCCTACAGAGTTTACTTTTCTTTTATATCAAACAAGGCTCATAATGCAAAAACCCAGGACCAGAAACAGACGCCTCACAAACATAGCCAGTTAATCCTATCAAGGCAAGAATGGTTTAGTGTATGTATCACACCTGTTTCCCGATAATCACTTTTAAATCCAACATTAAAAAAGATTTCTCCCGCGGTTTTACTTTTTCCACTATTTTCTGCCTTTCGTCCCAAAGTTCCAAAAGACTTAAGTAAGCAGCCGTCGCTTTCACAGTCAGAGATGTGCAGTGTTTACCGCAACGTCCCTGAGATCCCCGGGCGGCCTGAACAACCAGCACAGTCCCCTTTACTGGTTAGTGGTTGAGAGCTGTGGTCGGATGCAGCGAAACTGGGTGTGTTGACAAAAACAAGTGAGACACGGTCTTAACTCTGCACATGATATGATGCTACACTGACGCTGTACACAAACACTGATATTTGATTCTTCATGGAGAGTTTTAATGGATTTCTTTTTTTTTTAAATCTCCATTAATGTAACAAAACAGAAGGATTCAAATAAACTGAAGCACTGTGGAGATCACACATGCCAATTTTTTTAATGCAATTTTGATTTTGGAAGAAAACAGTTCTCTATGGAAAACTGTTCCACAGTGAGATCAGTGCATTGCCCTGACTGCCTTTTTTTTCAGTACTTGAGCACATCGCACAACATTGTTTTAACCTCCATTAAAGTAAAGTGGTGAAAAGGTCTTTTATTTATTTATTCATTATTTTTTTCTATTTTTTAAATAGGAGATTGTGACTCATTTAACCTTCTCATTATTGTTACCTACTTTTTTTTGTTTTTGTTTTGTTTTGGTTTTTTATGTTTGCCTAATTTTTGTCCCGATATGGCTGTAACTACTTCATGCTGCCATTTTAGCCCGATTACACCCACAGGAGAGGCTTATGACTTAACCGCTCAATGCGTTCAGTTGTGGAGAGACTATAGATCAGAAGGTGATCGTGAGTATCCACTCTGCTGAAGAGTTTTAGGGCAAAGACACTGAATCCATAGCCCTATGGAGCAATGTTTTTAGCGTGGGTCTCCCTTTAGTTGGTATAACACACACAACTGAGGACGCATACGCGCGGCTCGATTCTCATCCATTGGCTTCTTGCTGTTCCACTGATCAACATGAGGTGGCAGCGTAGCACCAAAATACCCCACAACAATGCACCGACAAAGACGGTGAAGAAGAAAGACTGCCAGCAAGCAAGCACGACTGCAAACAATGCAAAATATTTTATTACTTTTTAAAATCAGCTTTTCAAACATCATGATTAAAATGTAAATGCACTTAAGAGATAACAATTTGAAGCAAAACACTGAATGTAAATTTTACTTTTTTTGTTTAGAGTCAAATCTCTTAACTTTACAAGAACCCAACATTCATTGCTTTTTTATTTGGAAAGATGTATTTTGGTTTTCAGTATCACTTGTTTGGCTCTGGTATCAGTCACACTGTAGTTTGACCATCTTTGGACCTGGTTTTTACTCAAATCTGGATTTGATTTGATAGTTTCCATCCAATAATTATTTACACAGCCATAATGAAGCACTTATATTCTTCTCGGGGTCTTTACCGAAGGTGTAAGCCACATTCTCAGTAATAATTATCCCGAATATCATAATGTTGCTTCTTATGAGGACATAAGCAGTGTTACTAAAACCCTATTACAGTTCAAGTTATTGAACCTTTGTAAAAATGAGTGTTAGTACAGTAAAGTCCATCTAGTATAACAACTACAACATCAAGTTGTTTTTTTTTCCCCCAGAGGAGAGGGTATCTCACAAAGTTTGAGTTGCAAAGCTTGTAATGCAGTTTTACTCAAGGATAAATATAAGAAATTTTGTAAACAGGTTTTAAATGCTTAGCATTATATGCAATGAGTAAATGGTTGCATGAATATATAGTGAAATAAATAAACAACAAATCATATAAATAAAAGTGTCACTGAATTTAAGTAATAAGTAAATAAACATAATTAACAATAAAATAAATAAGGTTCAATCAGTTTAAGTGGGGTTACACACCTTTTTATTTATTGACAGTACCTTTTTTATCTATTTATTTTTATACATTTTTAATCATTCCTGGCTGATTGCTCTATGTCTCTTTTACCATCCTTTTTTCACAGTTTATTTCAAATCTGTGCTTTGTCAAATGTCTATTTCAAGTTTATTTAATAATTTACAGACATTTTATTTATTTATTGATTTTATTTGGCCTGTCAGTCATCATGACAGTGGTAGACCTAACACAAAAACAAATATTTTAAATAAAACAAAAAATATTAGATAAACCCTTGATAAAAACAGAGCCGTTAAGTTTTTTGTTTTTTCCGGATAAATTCTACACCCGAAAACCAAGAAATTCTACAAAAAATGTCACATGAATGGTTTCATGACAGAGCTATTCGTATCCTTCCTGTGCACGCAACTCTCCATCACTTATAAAGAAAAACCACATGAAAAAATAAACCCTGAAAGTATCAAGAACATATTGACGTTCTGTACCCTGACACTTTTTACTATGTACTGCAACTTCCCACTGTGCTACAAGCGAGCGTGTGTAGGAGGTAGGAATCATCACTTTGATTTACATCTTTTCACCGACATGTCTCATTACAGTCAGCTATAAATGAGATACTTTGTCTGATTCTATAAGACCCTACTTAAACCCCACACCACTGCGAGCGGGACACAGAGTTACGCTCTAAGTATGTTTGCCGTCAAAGTAACGTCGGGCTGACTGAAAACGGCGGCGAGAAAAAAAACCCCAAAAACGTCCAGGCCCACCGCCAAGGCCGGACGTGAGGCCCGGGGACTAACGCATGGCGCATGTGGATGGCCCCGTTCCAAACGTAAGCCTACAAAATGACCGCCAGGAATTAGACAGCGCCGGCCTACATCAGGTAGAGGCCATCGGAGGAGGGACGGGCGAGTCACTTAAGGCGACCGCTCGGTCCGGACCTACAGAGGAACACACATTCACCCTGGCTAGATGTACGCCGTATATCATAGTCTTACAATGTATCTTAAGTCTCATGATACATTAGCTTAGAATATGTCCTAACATTTTTATCTGTCTATAGTTAATGGCATACATGCGACGACATAACAAGATGCAGCAGATACAGTGTCAAGCAACTGGTTCTTGTTTAGTGCCGATGGAAGGAGGAGGAGAAGTGTGAGAGACAGAGAGAAGGAAACGGGGACAGAAAGACAAAAAGGCAGAAACTTTTAAAGGTACTTTTCATATCAATACTATCATCACAATGTATCTCCTGTTACTCCAATGGATTTTTCTTCTTAATCCTAAATTTCTTTTTATCCATGGCTCTTGGGATGGCATTGTCAGTGGATTACAGTAAATTTGTTTCAGACATCCATGTCCCCCCCTTGGGAAGAACTGTAATCCCTTTGTTGATCCTCTGATCAGACCAAATACTTTCTTTTATGACCAAACCCCTGCAAAACCAATTCCTGTCAGACTAAGCTTTTTTTTTTATTCCTAATTATCATAACGTCTGTTTGTCGGTTGGTTTGTTTATATACCAGCAATGACTGAGCAAAAAATACTGGACCGACTTGCACCGAACTTGGTGGAGGGACGGGTCATGGGCCAGGGAAGAACCCGTTTCATTTTCGCGTGGATCCGGTTAAGGGGGGGTGGGTACGGATCCATTTTCTTTAACACTGCCAGATACTGAGCGCCATTCTAGTTAGCAGTTGTTAGCATGCTAACATGTCAAACTAACAGCAAGTTGAACATTATCCACGCTAAGCAGCAGCACTGTTGGCATTGTAGCACTGTAATTGTCTTTGCCAATGTCAGCATTTAACTCAAAGTGCAGCCTTCTTCCTTCACTACCTTGGCCTAGCTTGGCTGCAGACTCTTACTGTTGTTAAGGTATGTTTGTCTATACTAGTAGTCGGAGATAACAGCGGATCACAAAGATCTCTGGCCCTTGGCAGAGAATTAAAAAAAAAATCATTGATTTGTCCTTCTATTTTAGCAACAGCTAGCAAGGTTCACATAACTTGTCGATGTAAACCTTTCAGCTATGAACCGGCAGCACTCTGATTTCCCACGCTGCACCTGACACCGAAATGTTTCTTTCCACATCTAAAATTAAAAGAAGGCTGAGCCGTAGCGCAGACGTTTCCGAGAGAGGCGGACGGTTGACTATGTCGTTTGTGGAGTTGCATGCAACTTCTCTCTGGCCCCTTCTGCAATGGAGAAGCTGCCGATTGAACATATAGAATATCATTCTAGGTAAAAGGAAGAGGAAAGAGAAAAGGGAACTGCTCAGCTTTGGAGGGTATATAGTTGGTTTACACTAAGAACTCAAGAAGCCCCCCCCCGCTAAGAACAGTGTGGCTAGAGGCCCCCGGGTCACGTGTGTTTAATGCCACTGATCTAAAAATGTAAAACCAACCACCGCGCGGCCTTGCCAACCTAAAAGCTGCAGTCAGAGCAGATTTGGCAAGAAGGACTTCACTCCCTTGCTGTGGCGAAAACCAGAAGGGACTGAACATACTGTCCTGTGGGCAGGTGTACAAGCATAGGCGGCTAGAGCTAGCAGGCTAACAACCGTCCTAGTTTTTAACACTTTTATTTGTTATTCTACCTTTTGTCTCTGCCCTTGCACGGACCGCTAAGATCCCTCTGATAACACGGCTTGTGTTTTTACACTATCAAGCGAGAAACAAGTAAGAATGCTCTCTGAGCAAGAGGTCAAACCCACCCGGTCTCTCGAAATGCATTATCGAGGTCAGCAGGACCGGATCTAGGCTTAGGTTTCAGTGCAGTAAGAGATGTAAAGAAAATCCACGAAAAGCCCAAAAATGTAAATTAAACGAAGAAAAAGTGATAGTAAATAGGTAAATGAAAGCTCAGGAGAGAGGGATTTATATTTTAAAGACTGTTGAGGTAATAAGGCCATATGCTCGGTCAGTCTCTGACCGTAGCTAAAGTCAATATTATAAACCAGAACTGTGAATCTATTCTACAACTGACTGGAAGCCATTGTAAAGATTAAAGAATAACAGCAATGTGCAAAGTTCTCCTGGTTCACCATAGAGTCCTGTATTGAAACATCCTCCACATTAAGCTGGACGACATGAACCTTTTACTTGGAGGAGCTTTGATGGCTCTTTTTCTGCTGATGAGGATGAGTGGCAAAAATGCCTATTTTTGTATCAACTTTAATGCTCCCGAACAATAAATCCCGAAAAGGTTCCTCTCAGAGGCCATCTGGCTAAATATAAAACTGGCATATTTCCTAAAATGATGGGTGTTCCTTTAAGCGGACTTTTGAAGTGGATGAGCCTACATTATATGGAGCTATTCCCATTTGAGACGTGAGCTAAACTGACCTCTTCACAACTGCCACACTCACAGATAATCCAGATAAAGTGGAACACGCAAAGAATGTACGGCAGACCATAATTTCCACGCCAGCTTTATCTGATGGGTTAAACTAAGGTTCCTGTACTTTCTTGCATTACAAAGGTCCGGCACTGTCATTCAGGCACAATCGAGAGCACGATAAACGGCCTTTCAGCAAAGGATGGTGCAATTTGTGAGTTAAACTTTATTTCAGGTAAAGGCAAAACTTAAGGACAAGTTACTTAATACGGTCACATTTATTTGTTACTTCAAAATAGCCCCTAGTGCCAAAGTTTTGCCTAATGAGCTGCAGCGTACTGAGGTAATTCATAATTTATCATCCAAACCGGTTTGTATGTTAAAATAAACTGGGACAAACATATTGCATATTTTGGTGCTGGATCTTTAAGAAAACTAATTATTGAAAGTACATTCATAAACTTGAAGGGGCCTCAACCCCCCCACACACACACACACACACACACACACACACACACAAAGGGTTCAAGGGTTGTTGTAAGTGTATAAAACAATACAGTGAAGCTGCCTCAAAAGGGGGATAGGGACATTGGTGATTGTCCACAGGAAATAATAATAATAAAAAAGGACAAATAAAACCTAATAAAATAGACTTGTATTAAAAAAGGTACTCGAGTCATATAGGGGGCCATTTCCATAAAGTTGGGGGACTTACAGAAGACATATTAAATAATCCTCTAAATTAAAAGCAGTAGAGGAAGCGATACCCCGACTCCTACAACTCCAATGATGCAACTCAGCTGTGTTGTTCGTTAGACCCTGATGACATCATCAGGGTAATTTTTAAAACTTAAGAAACTTTCTCCTGAGGACATTATGAGTAGTTCTCCCCAAGGCAAGTACATTTAACACACAACACACCACCTGCCTGGCACCAATCGGCAGACGGACTCAGTCAGAGACTGGAATGACTCAGTAGAGTGCAGATCCCCACAAAGGCCAATGTCAGACAATATACACCAGACTTCATAGAAAGAAAAAAAAATTCATAGTAAATGATCCAGATCTGCCCCAAAATGTAATGGGTTCTTCCGTGGCCTGCGCCTGAGCCTGCCGCCAAGTTCGGTGCAAATCTGTTCAGTACTTTTTGCGCAGTCCTGCTGACAGTTAAACCAACAAACGAAACAACAGACAAAGGTAAAAACATGACTTTCCCGATCGGTGGCAACTAGCTGCTGGACATAGTGTCGCATTTAGCAGCTATAGAACCTGGTATTTCCCTCACCTGACCCAAAATGGAGCTAAAAGGAAGGTGAACATTGGACTTGCATTACTCCAAATGAACGATTATGGTACTCCGTAGCGAGAAACAAGTTCGCCATACCAACTTATAAGTCGATGAAATGTCAGACAAACAATGCCACTGCTATTCCCCCTCTAGTCAGCCATGGCCCCGGTGCACAGGGATGCGAACATAATGTAAGGTTTGAACTTTTCTCTTAACCTTTGTTTTGTTTTTGTTTTTTTTCATTCTTCTAACAACTACTTCTTGTCACTTTTCATGTTCGCACCCACAAAGAGAGGATGTCTGAAGGTTTGTTCCTTATTGTATGAGATCAGTCATACAGATTTAGACTATAGCGGTAGGCTTTTCACACGTCCTTCAAAGTGTTACCATACCGAACAGGTATAAGCTCTTGTGCCGCCAGATGTGGTTGGAAGACACTATATGACCTACTCTGCCTCAAGCATAATGACCCCTTTAGCCCTCTGCGCTACAGTTCTTGAATTTTTCCGCACAGCCTCTGATCTTCTGACTCTGAGTAGAAAAATACCATGGTTCCACCTCTGAAGCAAAAAAAAAAGAAAAAAGCTGATGCTACATTTCCTATTCAATTAACATTGTAAAGTCTTTACCCTTTTCATATACAGTACTTGAAGATGAATGAATAACAGCACTTGTTTTTTTTTAACCTAACCTCATTTCTGTTACATGAAACAGATAACTAGATCGCATGTCATGCTCCATGATGTGTCTGCATCTCTATGAATGCCTCAAAAAAAAAAAGAAAAAAGAAAAAAGATCATTCATCGTGTGCGTTGATCATTCCAGTGTATCCAAGGGTTACCGCCGACAATGCATAATCATATTAATGGAAACCAGTATTAACACTTCATCCAGGTAATGATATAGGCTGCTATTCTGGGCAAGGCTTTCGGCTAAAGAAAGGTCAGTGCTCAGCGCCTCCGACAGATTGCGTCTGAGGCCCAATCTGGGTCCTTCAGGTTAATAATGGAGATGAAAAAGAGAGATGTCGTAGAGGAATCTCCCGTACACACCGCGCTCAATAAAGATTGGGGGCAGGTTAACGAGGAAGGCCTTGCGTACGGCTGACGTCATTGTGATCCTGATCAAAACTCCCGGCGGACAACCCATTTGTCGTGGAAAGCAATAAGAGGACCGTCATCCTGAAAGGCCCCTCCGACTCTGGGGATTCGCGGAAGATTAGACGGTTCTCGGGAGTAGTTCCTCCTGTTGCACTCGTGAATCAACTGTCGAGTGTGGGTTTCTTTGTTCTCGTTCAATTCTAATACTTGCTTCTCTCTGATGAGCATCTATTTCACACGTTAGTTCGAGAGGTGTCTCCCAGGAATTAAATCCAAACAACAAATAAACTGGTGCATGCAGATCCATCCGGACCAAGCTTCTCCGGCGGCACAAGCCATGTTTGTTTCGGTTCCCAGATATTGATCAAATGTGTTTTTACAAGGGGACTGTGGCCTAAATTTAACAACAGAAGATCTGCAGCCCACAACAGTACAGGACTACCAAAATATCTCACTCTGACCTGAATCAATGTTGGTGTTTCTATTATTTTGGCTGGTGGGCATGAACTTGATAAAAAATGTGGCCAGCGACTATGTTCTTTTTAAGCGATGTGAATGTCATAGCAGCATATAAGACAATTTGTATATTTTGTTCTTGTTTTCACACAAGTTTATTTTGAAGAGTGCTACAGCTTAGTCAGATCTGTATTAACCAAGACACAGAGATACAACGTGTGGTTGCATTTGAACAGGGAAGTTTTGTGGGTCACTCGCTGTTACTGCTTCATCTAAAGCTTTTGGGCGTTTACAAAAAAAAAAGTAATCGGATTTCTTTGCAGTCGTAAAGAGAGAGAGAGTTAACCACCATGGGTGGGACATGAGGTGGGACGTTAATAGTCCTGGGGACTCACCATTTGGATGCACAGAATGGGAATACTAGACCACAGGGGGCACTGGAGATGTGAAATTTGAAACGCAACGTCAAGCGGAGTTGTCACTATAGTAATATTGATCATATGAGTTTGTGTTATATAAAAGGTCCATGAACTCTGCTCTCGTCAACTCAGAAAAACAGCAGCTATAAAACTACTTTACAATTCTTGCCCAACACCCAACAACAGACAGGCGCTGTAGAAACTAGCTACTTTATGTAATGAAGCCAGGGAGCCAGATTTCCTTTTTTCCCCCAAGAGCTGGTGGAGACCAAAACAGAGCAAAAGGGAACTGAATATTGGATTTATATTCATCAAGAGGCCAAAAATGTGAATCCCAATGAAAGCTAGAGTCCCTTTGTGTCTGATATGCTATCGCTTCAGCTATGATAACTTTGTTGGGCGATACGTCAGACTTTGTGTCGTGGAATTATTCTGCCCCTGAGTGGCAAAAAAAACCCAAAACAAAATGATAAAAAGTCTGCTAACGTAACTTTAAATAATAACTGTACTGATCTGGATACATTGGAAATGCTTGTACTGTCATGTCATATATGATGACACGAGTTTTGGACAGGAACAAAACAATGATAATAATCAATTGCAAAACTTAGTATTATAAGTAGCTTGGGTTTACTTAGCAAAATACTTGTGTAGCTAGTGGAGTCAGTGGAAACAAGATTAGTATTTGTGACAATGAAGGTTACAATTAATGTTCCTGAAAGTACAAAAAAAACAAAACTTGGTTCAAACAAGCTCATAAGATGGAAGCGAACTCTGACGTGTCTTATTCTGTAGAGGCAATTAAAATATGTATTAGGTGCGAGGTGAAATTAATATGTTAAATGTTGCAGCAGGGCACAGTGTCACTTAGTGTGTTTACAAAAGGAAAGCCAGCTGCCTCACCATTGTGGTGCACAACAAAGACTACGATATCCCCAGTGCATAATATTCCCTGCATTCGATTCAGCAGATCGGGTAGAGACGGATTAATAACTCAGGAGATGTTTTTGGATCCTGCATTGTCAACACTAGCCCCCGATTGTCCTTCTCTCTGTAATCGGAACGTTTGCTGCCTTGCGTTTCTGTCCACTGCAGTTGGCACCAACGTGTTTCGCCTCCGCCGTCACGCTCAGTAAAACGCTCCACACTCTTCCATCGTGGTCTAAAACAATGCAAACTCCCAGGCTGCAAATGATGCTCAAAGTTTGTACTATTCGTATTGCAATCACTTCTTAAGGGGTTAATATCTTAATGGAACTTCTGATGACGAACACCTACAAAGCCCTGTCCCCACAGAGACAGAACTCTTGTCCTCTGCATTATGGCGGCGCGAAACCTTTTTGTGCCAAGTGAAATTATCTTTTTTCATGTATCGCTTTACAATTACAATAACTTTCCTCTCCCCTGTCTGACCTCCTTTGACCGCTGAATAATTTTCATACAGCCCCTCAGCCATGCAGATTGTGGTAGAGATTTGGCACAGATGCAACTGCACATATTGATCATTTATGCTGTAAAATTAGAAAAGAAAAAAAAAAGGATATGTTAACTGGATATATTCTTATAAGACAAGTGATTCATCCAATGAAGGCAAATCATCACACCCATCAATTAAACCTTGGTTTAAAGACAAAACTCCATCAGGCTAATTTGACTATGTTATGACGTAAAAGGACACCTCTGCAAAGCTTAAAACAAATAATCCAGTACCCACAATGCTTTGCAAGGCATTCGGGGAACGTAGTGATGGTTTATCTTCACACTGTGGCCTTGCTTGTTGCTGGCGGCACATTTGCACTTAATATTAGTGTGCACCCCCCCCCAACCCCCCACGGATTACATTCCTGTCCGTCCCCTGTCTGTGCAACACTGGAAAACTTCTCTCAACAGCCCTGACACGGCGCCGAATACATAACTGCGTGTTTACGCGGCCTCGTGTTCGTGGTTCGTTCCCACGGGTGACTTGGATGCGTGGCTTTATTTTAGGGGGGGGGGTGTTTTTTCTTGTAAGGTCTCATTCCTGCTCCCACTGGGACCGGAGAGCGCGCCCACTCGGGACGACCCGGCGGTGAGTTTTAAGGCGACCCTGAACGCACCCCGCGCCGTCCGCTCTAATCTCCCGGGGCATCGCCGCCACATTCTCGCGGAGCCCTCGACGCCGCGCTGCGGCCGCGGCGGCCGCGGCCTCTTCTCCTTTCCTTCTTCTTCTTTTCAGTGACCTTATCGCACTTTATGGCCTGTATTTTTATGTCCTTTAACGGCCTGTCAGTGGCGAAGGGAGGGTGGAGAGTTGGGTGAGGTGGATGAGGGAGGGGGGTTGTTTGACTGGGTTAAGTGGTCTCAAAACGGACAGTCTGATATCTCAAGCACAATATCGGGATATTATGGCCATTACATAACGCAAATTACGGAATACCCCCCCCCCTCCACACCACCACCCCCACGGGCCAATTAGACGGATAATGATATTTGGTAACAATTTCGGTAATCTGCTCTGCTCCTTGCGTAACGGCGCGGCCTGGATGCGCCGCGAGGACAGATGCGCAAGCTGGCGCGTCGGTTGGCTGGGTTGTAAACACGGGCCGCCTCCGTAGGCCTCGGCCGCCCGCCTCACATATTATTCCGATGGAGGAGAGCCACCTTCTCTCCCCGCCACCTGCAGAATGCGCAAGTCTATAACGGCCCCACTGCAGCCCCCATAGCCTCCTTGATTTATTGCACTGCACATAAAAAAACTAAACAACCAACAAGACAGCGGGTTGCATTTAGCGGAAAATATTTTTTTTTTTTTTTGCATATTTATGCAATGACAACGCGGACGCAGACACAAACGTTTTACCGCTATAAAGAAAAAGGGAAAAAGAAAATGCACAGTGGCCTGGAAAATAAAGGAAAAATAACAGACGGTGACAGCCCCTCCGTATTGATTTAGATGGAGATGCACAGCAGAAATTCAGTCATTCCGCTCAAAGGGGGGGTTGGTGGTGGTGGTGGTGGTGAGGAAGGGGGGTGGGGGTTGCTTACCTCCAGCGTCCGTATCTCTTTCTGTGTCAAGTCGTTGGATGTGGCACATTTGGTCCGTAAACCCTCCAAGCTGGAAATGCTTATGTCTATCATGTTCTGCACCAGCTCGCACTGCTGCAAGGCTTTCTGCAAACTCAGATGCTGCTCCTCGCTTTTTGTCATCTCCTCGTTCATAGTTTGGGCGAGCGGTGGTCCTTATTTTGTTCCCCCCCTTTTTTGCACTGTGCGAAAATAAATAAATAAAGGAAGGGGGGTAAAAAATAATAATAATAATGATGATGATGATGATGATGATGATGGTGGTGGTTCAGAAAAGAAGCGTGGAGAAGCCCACGGAGCGGAGCAGCCTGCGGAACGCCATGAAACGAGATGCTGTAAGGTTCACAGACGGGGTTTGAGCCGCGAGAGAGTCGACTCCATTGCAACAACAGTCCTCGTAGTTCCTGCTGATTTCATCAAGGTGTCTCCGGCTCTGGGGCTAAATCACATCACACACACACACACACACACACACACACACACACACACACACGCACTCACACACGCATACACGCACGCAAACACACGCGCACACAAACACGGCATGAAGACGCCGAGCGGGACGACGCGGTTCGCAGAAGCATCCATCGGGGTTGCCCCCTTCGTTTCGAATGGATATTAATTTAAAAAAAGAAAGAAAGAAAGAATTAAAACAAGCTCTTCAACGCATCCTAAGCAGACGTATCGTGGGAGGGGGTGCGCGTGGTGGGGCTTTCTCTTTTCTCTTTTCTCTTTTTTCTCTTTCACAGGTGCTGGTGCGTGGATCGGATGCAGGTACTCCCTGTCTCCCGCGGCAGCAGCTGCACCCCGCTTCGCTCCCACCACACCGACATGTTTCTCTCGTCAATCAAACCCACGGCAACGGCAACGGCGGCGGAGGCAGCGGCGACGACGACGGCGGCGGCGGCGGCGGCGACGGCAACAGCATCGCATCGCATCGCCCAGGCGCCGCCGTCGAGGGAGCCGCTCTCGCGAGATCAGCGCCGGGCGCGCAGCGGGCTCACCGGCTTCGTCCAGAGGTCCGGGGCCTGCACCGGGGACGGCAATAAAACACTTTCCCACATGTCTGGGGGAAAAACTTGGCGGATCTGGACGATTGTTAGCAGTTCTACATACACCTGGATGTGTACGTGCAGGACAAAACTACGCACATATGGTTTACACTGCACCTGAAGCCCACACACGCACCTCTCCGTAGGCTAGTATACAAAGATTTTATGTTAGTTTTCTTTTTGACCAACTATTTAACAACTTGAAAGTGTCATAACATCCAGGTGAATTATAACTTTAAATTTTCGACCATTCCACAGACGTGTGTGATGTTTCCTGATGTCGTCTGTAAGTGTTCTGCTTTGCATTTCTTCTCCTGCAAAACGGATCTTGACCTCAGCGAGACCGCCCGATGACAATACTGGTTTTATAATCAGACAGAGACAACGACAGGCCGGCATGATGGGAAAAAAAATCTGCAAAACAATTAAGATTAAATGAACTCAAAGGGGGGAAATGCTCTGTGATGGTAAAGCATCTTACCTGATTGAAATTTTCCATGTTCTTATCAGTCATTTGTTCCCAAACCTGAGGGGGTCAGGAGATGGTTTGAATATGTCCCAAGAAAAGTATAAAGGGGCTTGAGATGATTAGAGAGGTAATAAATAAATATAGATATTTATGTTACAGAAAAGTACGTTTATTTTTCTTTTATCTCAGTGTTGCTTTATTATATGGCCACTTCAGGCAAACGGCTTCATCTAAAGGGGTAACGGGCTAAAGAGATTGGGAACCCCTGCTACAAAGTACCGGGCGGCGTCCGAATCCAGGCTAAACATTTCCTCTGGAAAAACAACATGCGATTTCATTGCTCTTTTTATATATGTACAGACAAAAACGTGTTTAATCGTCATCGCAGGCCCTTTGGGAGAACATATCCCCCACATGACTGCACGTAATACGTAAAGTCAGTGGGGAAACACGTAAGGTGCGAAGGTAAGGGGGACACATCGGGTCAGAAATGAACCCTCAGCACTGGGCCCAGTTGGAGAGACTGACAGAAGAGAGAGAGAGGAGAGAGAGAGAGAGAGAGAGAGAGAGAGAGAGAGAGAGAGAGAGCAGCCTGCTGAGCTCATTCTCAGAGTAATCCTTTTAATTCTATCAGCGTGAATCAGATGTTTTCAGGAATGCATTTGTTCCAGAAACACATTCACGGAGCGGAACAAAAAGACGTGCATGCGACGCACGTAGGCTTTTTAAAGTATAATCATTTCATTTTTTGGACGCGGAGCTTTTATTGTCGCAGCTCTCGTGACACACGCGCTTTCTTACAGTGGGCCCTCGTGTCCCCTGGGCCCCGCCCACAAGGAGCCGACGGAGCGATCCGATTGGTCGTGCGCCGTGACGCGGGACGCAGGGTTTGTTGTGGAGCGCGCCAAACACGGCAGCCTGCGGCGATCGGATGGTAGAAGAGTCAAAAACTATCAGAACAGTCAGTAACTTAGCTCGGAGCTAAAGCCGCAGTGGTCAGGACACATGGCTTCTACCAGCAAAGAGCGGACTCAGTCCAGAAACTTACCATGGTGAGTTTTTATAGGTTCAAACAGCTGGTTCTTGCTAGCTAGCTAAGGTGTTTTACTGTGCACCTAAGCTAGCAGCTAGCCGCAGCATGACGATATAGCTACTTTCTGAACTGACGTTAGCTTTTATGGTATTTACAGACATAGTTCGACATTCCTCAGACTTGTCAGATACGTATACAACCTGGGGGCGAGTGATTTTCGCCGTAACTCGGCGCACGTAACCGGCTAATTGATGAATCGAGCGTCGCGTCGTCGCTGCTCGAACCAACTGGCTCCTCGGAAGCGCTGCAGCGCGTAACGTGAAACGGTATCAAAGTTGACATCTCCGTAAAAATATCGGTGCATGGAGCCAACACGTGTATGCCGAATTAAAGAGTGGCGCATAACAATAGGAATTCTCTCAGTTTGGTTAAAGTTCATTCCATATATACCCAAACGTATAAGTGAGGTTTTTAAAAAATAGACAAATTCAAGTTAAGTCCGTTGTGAAGTTTACGTCAGAATATAGAGAATGATACTTGTTGGGGTTGCTAATTCGTTATATTATCACTTCGTATAAAGTAAAGTTTAGAGTAACAATTCCAAGCGTAGCGAGCTCCAGTCATTTAGGAATAGGAAGTGTTTATTATTGAAAACTATATCAATAGACAACGTGTGTCTGTTTTCTATTCCAGGGTCGAAAAATACAGACCACAGAAACTTGATGATCTGATCTCACACAAAGATATTCTAAGCACCAGTAAGTATGTGGAGTGGCACAATAAATATATAAAACTCATTCCTGAAGCACAACAGGACAAAAGGGTTTATCAGTCAAGCGCTGCCCTATTTATTCTCGAGTTTTATTACACATATTGCCTGAAGCACCCAGGCAATACATCTGTTTTACTAAACTCATAAACCTGCAGAGGGATAATATTCCCTGCTGTCTGTCAGCGTTGTTGACTTTTGTCATTGTTGTTTGCTGCAGCTGTATTATATTTTACATTAATAATTAACGCTAAGAAAGCCACAGCTTTCCGAATTTTCTGCATGACCTAAATTAATAATAACCTTTCAAAAGGACCGTGTCATATTCAGACCGTTCATCTTTCTTTCATCTCTTCAGTCCAGAGGTTTATCAGCGAGGACAAGCTCCCCCACCTCTTGTTCTACGGTCCCCCAGGAACAGGCAAAACCTCCACCATCCTCGCCTGTGCCAAGCAGCTGTACAAGGACAAAGAATTCAACTCCATGGTGTTGGAGGTATGCTACAGCTCCGCAGTGCAAGCTTTTTCAGCTATTAGGATGTGACGGCCTCTGCTCGTCACTACGCCCGACATCTTCATCGGTTTAGGGATGGAAACCTTGTGGCTCTTGGATTTGATATTAATCGCTGATCAATTGCTTTGTAGCTGAATGCATCAGATGACAGAGGTATTGATGTTGTCCGAGGTCCCATTCTGAGTTTTGCCAGCACCCGGACCATCTTCAAGTAAGACAAAAAAAAAATAATACATCTACAACTCTTGTCACATACTTTCACATCACAAATTAATTTTCCAAAAGCTCTTTCATTTTATCTGCGCCCCATAACTGCAAGGAGGAATTATTTAAACTGCTGCCTTTTTGTCTGTTTCCCTATTGTCTTCCAGGAAGGGCTTCAAGTTGGTGATACTGGACGAGGCCGATGCCATGACCCAGGATGCCCAGAATGCATTGCGGCGAGGTAAGCCATCTGTTCGGCCAGGCAGTCGCCCACCGTGAGGCCACACGGCTCACTGAGCAGCCAGACAATTTGGCTCCTGGTGATTTACAGGCGATCTGCTTGTTACACCCTGATATTCGTTTTAAAAACCAATACCTGCCTGAAGATCTGGTTTTAACCGCCGATTGAGTTACACTGGAACATTTTGTCTTTGTGAAATTCATCTCGCCTCTGTTTTCTCATGTAACATACGCCTGGGTGATCACAGAGCATGGCTTTCACTGCCCAGTGCAATTTTGCAGCAGTGATTGGAGACAGGGACAGAAAAAAAGTGTGTTGTGCTTTCAGAAGGTGCAGTTGTATTGAATAGTGTTGCAAGTCATCCACTCCCAGGACAATGGTCGAAGGATTTTTAGGCAGTTTGTGGCAGATTAAGCGAAAGCTTCACGATCAAGCCGCAGATATTGAAAGTGCAACATTAATAACTATTTTACAACCTTTCTACAGATTATTACTGACACTAAGCAATTTATAAGCAATTCTGCACCCTGAAGTGGAAAAGACACACTCACAACACTTGATGTTGCACTTATTATAGTTGTTATTTTATTTTATTTTATTTTATTTTTGTTATTTTTGTATAACCATACCAACCAGATTTTTTGACCGGATTTTACTTTTATTTTTAAGAGGACCACAATGTCTCAGTCGATGAATTTGCTTGAAACCCTGTCAGCTCGGCTGCCAACAGACAAGATGTAGTATATAAACGTTTGTTAATGTACCAGAATGTGGTTTCTTTGTGAAGTAACATTGCAGTGGCATGTATGAAGTTTAAAGGGCTTTAAGAACAGATATAACATTATATCATATTCATTTGATAGACTCTTTCTTTCCCATGATGACAGGGCTCAGAATCGTTTTTAAAGACCTAAGTGTTTCTACCGCAGTTTGCAAAATAGATTTTTAAAAGTGAGTTTTATGAGAGTACTTTGAGTGGTTTGAGAAATGTTAGAGCTGAAAGCATTTTACTCTTGAGGTTTCGGATGCAGCTTGATATCGATCACATTTTGTCGTTAACCGATTTCCAACTTGTGCTTTCCCTTTCCCCCCTCTCTCTTTCTCTGCCCCAGTGATCGAGAAGTTCACAGAAAACACTCGGTTCTGTATGATCTGCAACTACCTGTCCAAGATCATCCCGGCCCTGCAGTCTCGCTGCACCAGGTTTCGCTTCGGCCCGCTGTCCCCGGACCAGATGATCCCCCGGCTGGAGTATGTAATCCAGCAGGAGAGGTGCGTATTTGTGTGGGGGGATGTGGGGGGCATGTTGTGAATGTTTCTTCTCCATCTACTTAAGATGTAACATTGTGAGTGAAAAAGAGATTTCAAGAGGCTTTGTGTTTTTTCTTTTGGTGTCACTAATTTATTTCTAAACTTATTTTGATATGTTACTCAAAATAAGTGTAAAAACCCATTGGCCTTCACATTTCTTTTTGTCATTATTCTACTGGTTTTGGTTTCGCATGGAGCTTGCTGTTATTTTACAGTATAGTGAGAATTTACACAAAGCACAAAGGATTTTTTTTGGGGGGAGGTTCAACAAACATTAACCTTTTTTCCTGTGACTTTTGGTAAAAGTAATAAATGGTTAATCTTAAAAAAATATATTCCTTGTTGCAATAGTGAGCAGTGCAAAGTCACCTAAATTCTGTTTATGGGGTATATATACAGTTTCACTATTAATGATACATTATAGTGCATAATTTATTTAAATATGGTAAACATGAAAATATTTATTGTTGTTATTATTATTATTGTTGTTGTTGTTATTATATATATATATATATATATATATATATATATATATATATATATATATATATATATATAAAATTATATTTTAATATTTAAAAGATAGTGTATTTTATTCAGTCGTGTGAATGAGGCTGATTAAAATAGTGCATCTTTTCTTTGCGGCAGTATTGACGTAACTCCAGATGGAATGAAGGCCATCGTGACCTTGTCATCGGGCGACATGAGAAGATCCCTCAACATACTGCAGGTACGACCCAGAGCTCATCACGATCATTGTGCCTTGTTGGATCGTGTCAATCGGCTCTTGAAATGTTTTCATGATGTGCTTTTTTTGTTTTTTCTTCTTTTTTTTTACACCTTTAAAAACAAATACAATAAACGTTATTTATATTGTCATCGTTCGATGGTAAACTGGAGTAACCCTATTCCACCTCTGCGATTTCAGAGCACCAGCATGGCGTATGGGAAGGTCACAGAGGACACGGTTTACACCTGCACAGGTCACCCCCTCCGCTCGGACATAGCCAACATCCTTGACTGGTCCCTCAACAAAGACTTCACCTCAGCGTACAAGCGTATCCTTCACCTTGCTTTGTCTGTAGGATAATTCGTTCAGGGAGCTTCATTGTGGAATAATCAGTCTGTATCAATGTTCCATTAATATTGTTAAAAAGGTGGTTTCCATCTTGTGAAATGTGAATGAGTGTGTTTTGTATTTTTCCATACTAAACAGCATGAGGATGCCATATATTCAGTGCATCTCTTTCTTGCATCTGACAATACTATTAGTCATTTTAATAGAAGCTGGCCGTAGCTAAATGATCATTTAATCTGACTTTGAATACCTAAAATTGTTTGACATTAAAATGGTCTATTACTGCAGAAAAATTAGACTCCAACATATTGATAAATTTTACCCATGCTGCACACGTTTTGCATGATTATTAATATGAAGTTTTTGCCTTTTAATGGCTAGAATTTTCAACATGTAAAACAAGACACTCACTAACAACAGTCCCGCTTGTGCTTTTGAAACCCTTTAACACCTACTTCACAGAAATACTTCAGCTGAAGACTTTGAAAGGTTTGGCCCTGCACGATATCCTCACGGAGGTTCATTTGCTCATACACAGAGGTGAGGCCACTGCAAATGGCAACATAATCTAAAAAAATTATTTTTTTTGTTTAAACCAGGTAACGTGTCAGTTTTCAGTGTGTTAACTAAAGTAAAATAAGTTTTGCCTGTACCAACGGTTATCTGAGCTGTAGTCGGTACGGTCTGTACTGTGTGACTTAACAATTGTCTTCGAAAAGAACCACCAGATCTGTGTCAGACAAGTCCTAATTTTCTTCCCTGTACTTGCACAGAGATGTTATGGTTATTGTGAGTGAAGGTTTAAGATAATGGTCCTGAGAAGCCATGGAAAATGGCATTTTTCCTCCGAACTTGCTTTATTTAATGACCAGTATCTGTTTTTCTGATCTTTTGCAACCTTTCTTGCAGTGGTTTATTTTTTTCCTACTAGACGAATTATTTTCTTTTTCCCCCTGTTCTAGTGGACTTTCCTCCAGCTATTCGGATTGGTCTGCTCATCAAGTTGGCCGACATAGAGTAAGTGAGACGACTTTCTGCCTCCGCTCATAAACAAGCATTAACTGGAAAAAGGGTTGCATGTTAATGCCACGAAGGCCACGAATGCCTCCAGATGTTTGCAAATGTCTGTTGTCAAACTGATCACGTGTCACCTCTCCAGACACCGGCTCGCCTCAGGAACCGATGAGAAGATCCAGCTGAGCTCCATGGTCGCAGCTTTCCAGGCAGTGAGAGACCTCGTGGTCAGCGAGGCCTCCTAGATTCAGTAACCACCACCACAAAAAAAAACTCTCCTGAATCCTAACCAGCCATGTGAAGAGGAAAATTTTCAAGGATTCATTAGCAGCCACAATCACTCGTTTGTGCCCCAATGAAAAAAGAGTGGACTGTACTGGTACATCCAGACCTCAGGCAGTATTTTGGAAAACTCGGTTACTCCCTTAAGAGATAAACTGGCCATTTTATTTTCTTTCCCTGCCATCTCGCTGCCTTGGTCACTGTAACTAAAACCTTTTAAATGGTTTGGCCGAAATCCTGCTGTACCCAAGGTCCTTTCTGGAAGGATGTATATTATTCACATAATTATTTCTCTCTCCGTGGCTGTCGTGTGCAAAAACGCCATGAAGAGCTGAGAACAGTTAGTTTTCCTTTTTCCCAGCTGAACATGTAATTTCACTGATAAAGAAACCGGAGATTCTTCACAGATCTTTTTTTCTGGGAGAAAACCGATGTCCTTAGGTGTCTGTTGCACCACCACTGCTCCACAGACGTCTCAGACACAGGCGCTAGCAGCTTTCTGACTCACTCCCATCTGCATGCAAACTGAGCAAAATGGAAGACAGCAGATCTGCAGCTCTAGAACCAAAAGAATAGGAAAAAAAATCCATCCTTTGGACACATAGTTAACCTCTGGACTTTAAAAACAGATAATGTGATCATCAGTGTCGGACAAAGTCACAGTCATTTGTTAATCAGTCTATTCTTTGTTGTAAGAATAAAAATTCTCAGACATGTAAATGTTTGAATCTGTTTAATAAAACTATTTCCTATATTTCCAGTTTTTATCTTCTTCTATTAACACGTGCAGGTACAGTAGTAGTGCGTGTGCCGTTTCATGTTAAACACAGGAATTAGAAATACATATACATATATGATATGATATTTACACAATAAATTAACAGTATAAAAAATGTGATATTCAAGTCAAATTAAGCCTGTGAATGCAGAGTTTATGCATCATCTTGCAGTAGTAGTAGTGCAATAAATGAAATCGTTAGTGCAGGACTGTATCTAAAAAAGGAGATGAAGTTACGAGGTGCTTCCTGTGCTAAAAGCAAGCTGTGAAAGTATCTTCATCCGCAAACAAAAGACTTCCTTCTCTCTTTTTTTTTTTTTTTTTTTTTAAAACAATGACCGTGGTAAACAATCGCTTGCTGTAAATTCCCGCTGCGTTTGTTTTAAATTTTTTTTAATGTTCATATTTAACCTTCCCACTCCTCTTCCTCCGAGGAGCAGCAGGTCCTGAGGCGTTCGGGGATGTTTCTGTAGGTGAGGTACTCCAGGATCCTCTTGGGGAGGGGCAGCGGCTCCATCTGGTGCGTGGAGACCGAATGGCGCAGGATGGATCGGCACAGGTGGCACAGGCTGGGCACCGTCCTCGGCGCCTTCCAGAACCTCACGTGGCCGTCTCTGGTTCTGACAGCAGGGGGAGACAGAGACGGGGTTACGCTTACAGCAGTGGCGTAGAGGGCTTATTGCACTGCGACTAAAGAAAAAGCTGCAAAGCAGAGAACAACTTGCAGCACATTTGTGTGGGGACTGTTTTGTCAGATCGATGAATGTGTCCAACACACACTCCCTAACAACAACAACAACAACAACAAAGCAATGAGATGTGTATGAAAGCTCAGGAAAAAGAAAAAAAATTTCTAGGGACATTATGATTCCTCTTTTTCTGCACCACCTATGCGATTCACTTCAACCAGCATTAGTTCAAGGTGAATACAAGCACTGCCCTGTCAGAGGAGGAAACTAAGACCATTTTAAAAGCATTCTTTTAGTCTACATGGGGTAAATACATTGTGGCACTAACAATAAATAACCATTTTATGTGTGATAAACACTTGACGGTTTGTTTATTTATTTTTACCCTGTGGCGACCACTCCCCCTTGTGGATGGTAGGAGCAGCACAGTCCATTGGAGTCTCTGTCGGCTTTCGTCTGCATTGTCATCCCTTTTTTTCCGGGCTCCCAGATCCGGAGAGCTCTGCAAACATGACACGTCTGTCTGAAATCTTTCCCTCGCGGCGTGAGAAATATTTACACAGCGGTGCAATGGAACTTGGAGATGTGCTCACCTGCCGTCGGTCACGATTGCCAAGTGCAGACCGTTGGGGGAGAATTGTATGGCTGAGATCTGGTTTTGCCTGTAATCTTCAAAGTAGTCACTGAGGATGAAAAGAAAAAGGTTCAAAGAACTGAACTGTACCACATAGGTCAGAAATCCTTACTGTTCAATCTTGAATTAAAATTTTACAAAATACACAAACAGTAAACATCAAATTTCTAGGAGCAAAATCAAGTTCTGTATTTGATATGTTACAACACTAGAGGTGAAAAGTGCAGACTGCCTGTGGGTAGGGATGGTGGTGTTTGGGGGGGGGGGGGGGTACATGCCTTTCATTTGCAGTGCCAAATATTCAGTGAAATTTGAGGCTGAGAACGGAGCGTACACTTACACCAGAGTTGCCAGCTTCTCTGCCGTGTACGGGTCCCAGAGGTCGATCCACCAGCTGGAGCCGCTGAAGGCCGCCGTGGCGAGCAGGGCCCCGTCGGGGGAGAAGTCACAGGACGAAAGGAGGTACAGGGTCTTGCGGGTCCCCCCCGTCAGGTTTCTGATATAGGTGTACGAGCGCAGACTCCACAGACAAACCATCTGATGGAGGCAAAAATGACTGATCGTTAACGAGCCCTTACAGCTCGCTGGAAGGATTATTTTTAATGTTAAAATGTTCATGTGGAAGGGTTTTAATCTGGGCTCAAAGTTACCCTGCCCTAGAATATGAATGCGGGAGTTGCAATGCTAGAAAAGTCTTTGATTTACAGTAACATACTGACTTGTCTGAATGCCGACAGGCTGAGAGCAAGCAGTTCAAAAATGTGATTGTGATCGTAATAGTCTGGCGTTACACAATGTAATGCTGTCTGCTTCTCCTTTTAAAATGAGAACATGTTGAATTAGCAGTTTGACGGAACTTTCTGTCAGCCTCACAACAGCCAAACACAGGACCAGATGAATATAACAGATCACTTCATGCTGCACAGGAACGGCAGACTTGGCTGAACACACTGACCAGTAAACGCCGCACTGGAAAGAAAAATGTCTTAAATGTCTTAAAACCGGTGTGGACCTTGAGTTTTATCCTCGCTTGTTGAAAACCAATGAATGACTTTGAATGTTAATGTAGATACAAGCTTCCAAAACCATTAGTCATCGAGGGAAACGCTGCCCTCGTGATCAGGGGCAGGAAAGGGGGGGAAACAAAAACAAAAAAAACAGGCTTGTGACCGGTAACTGATAAAGGCTGAAATGCTCCTCAAAAATATGCATTTAAAAGATCACCAGGGAAGACCTTTGGAGGGAGAGTTAAATATCTAAAATTATTTTGCCTTCAGTTAACAATCATCCTAGTTTCCATGAAAAAATAAACTGGTCGGTGCAGGATTATGCTTAAAAAACAAAACTGTTCTCTGTTTCCAGCCTAAATCACAAAGCTGTGCAACAGGAGAAAGTGTCACATTCTCCTGAACCCGAGAAGTTGAATATTTGCCCTTTTTTGCACAAATGTGGTCATGGAGGGGGGGGGGGGCACTGACATACAACTGACTGAAAGAGGGAGAATCTAGAGCGAAAATGGCCGAGGAGGGGGTTAAAAACAGAGCCTTGTTCTGTCGGAAAGATTTCAGACAGCTTGGAGATTTTTTTAGAGGACTTTTAGTTTAGAACTCTAACAGGAAAAAAAATACATAGAACGGCACATGCACAAAAGCAAACACACTAAATAGCGTCTTTTAGCGCAGTTCTGTGTTTCTGCGCTGCAAAGTCTGTCCTTTCTAACGTTTGCAATAGTGTCACTCACTCTGTCGAATCTCCCGACAGACGCAATCATGCTGCAGTCGGATGAGACGCAGCAGCAGCTGATCCAGTCTTTGTGGCCTGACAGCACGTGCACCTTTTTACCTGCGACAGACAGAACACAACGTGTGACTGGACCGAATGAGACGCACTATAAAGCAAAACCGAATACGACAACCACCACCACCTAAAAAAACCCAGAACAGACTAAATAACCAGTCCCCGAAAACGTGAACGCTCTCACATTCCAACTGAAGGTTTAGTTGGGCTGGACTGAACGCTGATGAAACACAGGGGCGAGGCCATGAACAAACAGAAGGAAGCAGGGCGAAGACAAACGTGACTTAAACAAGTTAAATTGCACGTTCTGTACGTTCACAGCCCACAGTCTACTGAAGCATATCACGAGTCTTTTCGACCGACTTTCCCGGCATCAAGGCAGCCGCCGGTTTCAGTCAGTGTCAGTTTGAAATTCAGTTTGCGGAGCCTTGATATTAGTTTTTAGCGGCGCTCCAGGGTGAACATGTCAAGCCTTTTTTTTTTTTTAAGCAGAGATACAGAAATGTTCAAGGATGCGCTGACGTCTGACAAGTTGTCTGAGTCTGCACAATATTAAAGCAACACCATTAATGTATAATGTGACAGCAGTAGATTCATGCATGATAGTGGTTGTGAGCCTGAAGACTGTGGATGCTAGACGCAGTTAAAAGCTCCAGAAAAAGCAAACTGGACCAAAGATTTTCTTTAGAGGAGCTGAATGTCAAGTCTCGACCGGCAGATTTTTCACACGAGCCTTTCAACTCACCATCAAGGAGCATTTTTTTGTTTTTATGTTGTTGGGTTTTTTTTTTTACACAAACAGCCTGATCATTTTAAAAATAATAAAGCTTGTTAAAAATATGTTCTCGGACGGGAGGTTACAAGCCTCTGAGCTGATTCTCGAATCATAAAAACATCCAGATAGGCTTCGGTCAAATTGTCTAAAGGATTGGACGCGAAATTAAATTGGACAAAACTTACACCTAAACGGAAAAAAGACGAAGACATCTCGTAGTGTTACTGGTTTTCAGTAATATCCACCTGGAATGTAAACAGCTGCCATTTCCTTATCAAACAGTATGTTTTCATTACATTGCGACAAGTAAAAAATAGACACAAGTGAAGGTGGAACATTACTCTTCTAACTACCTGGGGAAAAAAAACAAAAAACAAAAGGCTTGAAAGACTCAAGGATTTGGTTTCTGAAGAACTGGTGAGTCTGGATTTTTGCTGACTTATTTATGTAAACTAAACAGACGGCACATTACCTTTCTGAGCCAGGTCCCAGATCCTCAGGGTTTTGTCTCGAGAAGACGATATGAGTGTGAGCGTCCCGTTCTGAGGGAAGACCAGGTCCCTCACGACTCCTTCGTGGCCGTGGAGATCAAATACGGCATCACCTGAGTGGCGTGAAAAGGGTTTAAGGAAAAAGATCATTAAAAGAAATAATAATTTGGACGTTTATTTCTGAACGCAGCACAGATAAAAACACCCACACCGGCAGAAATAAAGGTCTCACCTGTTAGGACGTTCCAGATTTTGATCACCCCGTTCTCCAAGCCTGTGGCCAGAAGCAGGCTGTTCCTCTTTGAGGGCTTTTTAACTGGCTGCGCCACCGAAGCCGATTTCGGGGGCCTGGGTCCGAAGGCGAGGCCCCAGACCGGGTGACCGCAGCTGAAGCTCTTGTCCCCTCGGTCGGTCTCTCCATTCTGGCTGTCTCTGTGGCGGGAGGGGCGTCAAGCATGAACAGACCCTCACATAAAGGCAGTGTGAAGCTGGAGTTGGAGATTAAATTATGCTCTCTTTAACCCAGCACTGAGGTTAATACACAGCTGGGAAAGTCTGAATTTTCTGATGGAAAAAGAGACTCATTTGATCCGAGTCACTGAATATTGCCTCTACTACATTCATACTGTTTTGTTTCCCAACGTTGCTTCTACCAGCAGCCACATCATTAATATATACATGGGACCCAGAGACACTGGCGGCCGTACACGGCCATGTCTTAACACTGTCTCCACCGTATTTGACAGATGGCGTGGTCTGTTTTGGATCATGAGCCATTTCTTCTCCATACTCTTCCCCTCCCGTCCTTCCGGTACAACAGAATCTCAGTTTCATCTGTCCAGGGAGTCTTGGTTTAGAACTTTGCAGGATTTTTTTAGATGTTTTCTGACAAAGTCTAATCCTGCCTTTCTGTTCTTGGTGTTACCAGTGGTCTACATCTTGTGGTAAACCCTCTGTATTTACATTCATGAAGGGGTCTACTGACTGTAGACTTTGACAATGATACACCTTCCTCCTCCATATCTTGGCCACACCCAAAATTTCTGCCATCTGACAGGTTTTTCTTCCCCTTCCTTCATTTTGCATTGACACCTCTTTGGACCACATATTTAAAGTTCCCATGAACAGCTACCAAATGCAAAGTCAACGCTTGGAATCAAGTCCAGACCTTTTATCCGCTTCATTTGTCATGAAATAACAAGGGAACAGGTCACACCAGGCCATGAAACTGACGGTCAGTCAATTGGCCATTTACGTTTGAGACTCTGAAAATGAGGGACTCTGTATGAAAATTGCTGTAATTGCTAAACATTTAATGTGACATTTTTGTGAGGCCCCTGGGATTAAAGCTCAAAGTCTACACTTTGGTCACATCCATTGTGGAGGTGTAAAAAAATTATGAAAAACTGTGTCACTTTCCAAAAGTTTATGGACTCAATTGCGTTCAAAGCTCTGCTCATCGGAATGAAATCCTATATTATGCTGCTTCTTTTCAAAATAGCAGTTTATTGCTGCACATTTTTATTTCATTCCAGCAGTTATTTATTTCAAAACATAATTTCCAAAGTCTGTTTTTTTATTGCTCAATGACATTTTTCCCGACTGACTGTTCAGTTTCATAAGACCAGTTTTCATGTCATCATGTCTTTGACAATCAAGACAAACTGGACAGCTCTGTGAATGACTTTTGCTTCGATTTAAATGAGCAAACAAATGTATTTTATTTACTCGTATGTCTATTTACTTCATATTTTCTTATTTATTTCTTGAACACTTCACGTTGGGCCTCCATAGTATGAAAATCATATTTTTGACAACTTAAGCAAAAAATAATGGTATAATTCTTTGTTATATTTTAACTCGACTTTTAGTTGAAATAGGTTTTAGGATTATTGAGTTGAGCATAACCTGATGGCTGCTCTGTTCAGAACTGAAACAATAAGTTCATGAATCAATTAGCTGGTCTATAGGAAAACACTCTTTTGATAGCCAATCATTTTAGTCATTTTTCAAGCAAAAAAAGGGAAAAACATTCTCTACATTCTCATGTTTTAGCTTCTGAAGTGACAGAAAACTGAATTTTTTTTTTTTTGGCCTGTTAGTTGGAAAAACTAGACATTTGACCCAAGATTCCTAATGATGTTGATGGCATTTTCTCAATTTAACTTTTTTTTTACATTTCACAGACCAGATGATTAATCAAAAAAAGACATTAGTCAATAATGAAAAATAATTGTTGGTTGCAGCTCCAGTTTTATCGAAACATAGATACTCATCTGACACACAAACCACAGCCATCGTGTTACCCCTCCACTTAGGGCAGAAACGGAAAATGTACCCCAGGGACGCGTGAAGGCGCCACGCGTGGATTTAAACGCACGGGACGCGTCAGAACCACGTACTCGGAGTCGAGGGGCCAAGCGACCACCCAGACGATGCCGTGTCCCATCGACCAGGCGAACCAGGCTCCGTCCGGGGAGAAGTCCACGCTCCAGGTCTCGCATCCCGCCCGGCCGACCAGGGACGGAGGACGCCGGGTCTTCAGCTCCAGGATGAGAGCGGGGTCGGAGGCTGGAGGAGGAGGAGGAGGAGGAGGAGGAGGAGGAAGAGGGGGACGCAAAGACAACATAATGTCACCGCTTATCAGAGCCGCTCTTCCCTTCGCCCATTGTTACCTAACAACCTGCATCGTTCGGTCGGTCGTCGTTTCCTCCTGCGGGGTTTTAACGTTACCGTCCAGACCGCCGCCGCCCGGTAACGGGCGGTTGCGATGGTAACACGGTCATCAATCAAAAAAAAAAAAAGGAAAAACGGCGACTTACACGTCGACAGCGGCTCCGCGTTGTTTTCCGTGGAGCACATCGTTTCCCTCCCGGTGCCGCGTCACATTCTTCGCCTCTACCGACGCGTTCGTGGATCAGTCGTCGCCGGTTCGGCTACGATCGGCCATTTAAACCGAGCGGAGCGCGCCCTGCAGCTCGCGACGTCCGGGTCCGTGTCCCCGCGCTCGCGTTCGCTGTGCGAAATACGCACGAGTCGGAGACACGGTGTTCAGCTGGTCGCCGGAAGTCGGACTCGCGTTTGTTCCATTGGTTAGATTGTTTCCGGCCGTAGTCACGTAGTCGCCGTTTTTTTTTGTGTTACGTAACCGGCCTCGGCCTTAGCCACGCCCACGCCCCCCCCCCTCATCGAGGGACACAATGATGGTTGATCCCTCCGGTTTCCACTGTTTATAAACGCTTACGACACGAGAACACGTTCTCTCATTGTTATGCGGTGTTGTCATTATTAACGAAACAATGACAGTCAGGTCTAGGAGTTGATGTGATCAGTATCTTTTTATCTTCTTGCCATGATCCCTATATATATATATGTGTGTGTGTGTGTGTGTGTCTGTGTGTATATATGTATACATATATATATATATATATATATATATATCCAGATGTCATTGTGAACTATGGGGAAAAGTGTTTTAAATGATCCCCAAAACATATTTAGTATATTCATCACAACGTTATTTGAACGTGATTTTGTACCTCAACTGCACAAAAGGCTCTGGTGTGTAATCTCGGACTGGGGATTAATATTTCACAGCTGTGTCAACCTGGTAACAAAGGCTGCATATGGTCATTTGAAAAACAAAGTAAAAAATAATAATAATAAAATCAGAGGTTTCATGACCGAGCTTTTGTTTCCAGCAGGCTCATTTCTCAGGCCCTTTACCTTTGGATCCAGATTAAAACGTTCATATTTTCCACTGCCTTTAAATGGGGCTGGAGCCCTTGTTATGTTACACTTGTAAACAAACTTGACTTGTGTTTATTTGTGTTTGATTTAAATTTTTACCTTTTAATTTGCATGTTACTGTTGGTTCTCGTTTTAATGTTTTAATGCCTTTTATGAAAGCACTTTTGTTTGCCTATGAAATGTGCATTACAAAAAAATTGCCTTTTAATATATATTTTTTTTGTTTAAAATGTTTTTGACTTCAAGTAAAAGTGCAATGTGAATTTTCACTTATTCTGATTATTAATATTAAAATAATATAATGATATAGATTATTTCCATATGATGTAATAGTGCAACCATGAAAATGGCAAATTTGCTCTGAATACACACAATAAAACATTCAGGATTGACTTAAATCATTAATAAATTCATTTGACGATCATAATAGTTGCTCATGCCGTTGCTAGCTATGTGTGAGTAACTGAATGGATCCTTTTTTACACGTAGATTGCCAGTGATATCACCAAAGAACAGTCATACCAGTAGTGACATACTGAGTCAAAATTATAGTGGTGTTTCACCCTCAGCTGATCTCATGGAAAACTCGGTTGGATCTGGACAAGGAGCCAAGTTTCACTTGGTTTCTCACATCACAAAAGCTGAGTGACAAACTGACCCACGACCACCTTTTTAGTTTGGGTCCGGTCCAGAGCTGCATTCTTGACTGGGATCGGTCAGTTAATGTGTAAATCTTAATGTTTTGCAATGCAGGGCGGAGACGCACTGAGGTCTGTAAACGAGGAGAGAGTTGAGAGCTACTGAAGACGTCGTTCTGAAACGCGAAAGACGGCAACGATCGCACTGTTTCAACCAAACGTCCTTTATTGCATGAATCTCTGTAGCAGAGCAACATATTCAAAATGCTGTACAAACAAATGAATCATAGAAATAAGCTTACAAAAATTCACAACCCTGTTTGAAAAATAACAAATTGAAAGGTATAATTATATATACATATACATATATATATATATGTATATATACACACACACACACACACACACAAACAAACATACACACACACACATATGTCTTCCACCAGCTCTGTTCACATTCTCTTTGGGAGTAAATAGAATTTAACTAAAATACATTTATCTAAAAACACCCGATACTTAAAATGTCACGAGATCCACCGGCTCTTCCGCCTGGACACTGTCCCCCTGCCGCTGTGGGCTTGTCTCAGCAGTTTCTGCATCCTCATGGTCGCCTACAAAGAAGACGGACATTGTTCACATTACCGGACATTACCTCATTTACAAAGCATTAAAAAAAAAAAGAAGAAGAACCTACTTGAGGGGATCCGATGTATCTCGACGAGTGTCGTTTGGCATCCGTTGGTTAGCGTAGGCAGCCGGGGGACGGCGTCCTGAAAGATCTGCTCATCGTCCGACTCCACCAGACTCAGCACGTCTCCCCGGTCCTCCTCCATTTGCCTGGAGACCAGGGGCATTAAACAATGAACAATGTCCAAAAGTGAACAAATTAAAAAGCTGCTGTCTGGAATTTTTTAAATCACTATTAGTGTTATGGAGCAATGATTTTTATTAGTGCAGGTCCCTGTTCAGTTAGTGATATGATGAACGGTCACGTTTTCGACCGATCCGACAGTTGTTGACGGTAACGTGTCAAGAAATGCTGACACTTGCAAACGAAAGCCGTGAAGAAGGATGCTGCTACCAATCAAACATGGATGTAGAAAAAAAAAATCGAAAAAGTTTAAACTGTTTTAAGAGAAAGAAATTAAGCCTCACGGATGCACACAATGCATTTTGGTCAGACAAACTGAATCTAAACAACACGTTGTTTGTTTACAAAGAAAACTCCACAGAGCACCTCTAAGTTTAATAAAAGTTTAATAAATATTTTTGCCAGTGTGCAAAATAACAGCTTGATGGTGACACATTTTTTCCCACAATGCAATGTGCGATGACAATTTAGGAGCTTTTCACGGCTGAGAGAAAAATTAAAATCAAATCAAACCAAAAAATACTTTTGGTTTCTATTTTTGAGGCTTTATTGACAGTGGGACCCTTCTGTATATTTATGGCATCATTTCCAGTTGATGGAAAAAGAGTAGTTTAAATACTTAAACAGCTCACGGCTGTGTCAAACTGAATTCGTTTCAAATAAGCTTCGGTTGTAGTATGGTAACATGATATAAGAGCGTCTATTGTTCATTTGGCCAGATGTCTGCAGAAACAGAAAATAAAAGAAAAACAACTAAAATAAAAATACAATAAACTACTTAATAAAACCAAGACTGCAGCATGAAATCGCCGTTTTTAATCCCTATGATTTACCGGATTGCGTCACTAAAATAAGCGCAGAGAGCTTATGAGATAAGTAAATGTGAGATACTCACATGAAGCCGCCTCCTGAAACAAAAACAGGGACAGAAACAATGAAATTAGCATTGATGGATTGCTGTGTTTCATACTTCAGTGGTCGTCAGTCGTCGTATATAACACTACAGGTGTGGTATGTAAATATCAACGTGTGCAAGTTTAAGTGGGACAGTCGCTCGTTGGATGCATTCGTAGCTGCCGTGCTTATGTTTGCGGGGACAATCAGAAGTTACCCAGGCAAATCCGGTGTCGGCCGGAGTAGACGGTCTTCGCTATGATGGCGGCCGATCCCACAATCAGCGCAGCTACGAAGACACCGACGATCGCCCCCGTGTAAGCGGAGGAGGCTGCTGAGACAAAACAAGAGGACAGGGGTTGGACTGTGAGGAGGAGGAGGAGGAGGAGGACGGAGGGAGGAGCAGCAGGTTTATCAGCATTCCAGAGGTGGAGGTGACACCCGCAGAGACGGGCTCTTTGTTCAAACCTCTGGTCCGTCCACAGGTTAAATACAGTTAGTATCTCTCCATCTCACGGCCCGAACTCACTTCTCACGGTGAGGTAGACCTCCAGCTCGCTGGCGGCGACAGGGTTCTCGCTGCGGCAGAAGTAGACGCCTTCGTCGCCCCTGCTGACGTTGAGTATGGTCAGCTTGAGGGTGGGGCCCTCCTGGGACAGGACGTACTTTGACCCGGGCACGACGTCGTCCCGCCGGAACCCCTTCCTCCACGAAGTGTTGGCGGGCGGCAGGGACGTGGCCTCGGTGCAGGTCAGGGTGACGCTGGTCGCCTCCAGAGCCGTGACCAGCGGGTCGCCCTCGGGGTACGGGGACTCTGGGAGGGGGAGGGACAGACGTTGGTTAATCTGTACAAAAACTGAAGTGTGACAATCACAATTTTTGGTTTTATGGGCCTACAGCTAAGCTAACTTTGTTTCCAAGCCCGTTTTCCAATTCTATTGCTAAGCTAAAGGTGTCCCGGCTCTAGCCTTGTCTTTTTCATGCAGACATCGGACGGGTTTGGACTTGTCATTCAATACTTGACAAGACAGCAAATAAATGTTTGTCTCAAAATATAAAAACCACTCAAATCTAGAAAAGTTGCTAACTTAAAGGCGGCAGCAGCTTCTCAGATGTGAGAAATTGCTGCTTTTTTAGCGGCTTTTTATATTAAAGTGAAATGAATAATATGAATAACATATTTGACAAAGACACGGCCTTTGTTCAAAGCCTACGGAGCAACAAAGAAGGCTGATAAGCTGAGCCAATGCAAACGTACAGTAGTAAACACACACACACACACACACACACACACACACAAGCACGCACGCACGCACACACACACACACACACACACACACACACACACACACACACACACACACACACACACACACACACACACACACACACACACACACACACACACACTCCCGTGTCGTGCCCTGTGATAACCCCTTACACCACCCTGTGATTCACATTACCCCGTATGCAATGCTGCCCACCCCAGTGCAGGTGTGTTTGCATCGGCCAATGTAAACTAATTATTGGACTGTTAATAACGCAATCAAGCGACGGGTTTATAGACAGTGTTGACGTCGGCCATGTTACGACCATATTTACACGGCGGGCGGAGAGCACCGCGGCAGGGACGTGGCGGGCGCCCGCCGTGTTGTTAGTCATATTACTGTGGTAAGGTGTGGTTCATCTGACAATAGAGTCGGTCGGTTTTCCTGCGCCGCAACACTCGGCCTCGTTCCGCCTCGCTGGAGAAACAGAACAGTCGAGAGACTGTGTGTTGTGACCAGAGTTTAGGGCTCGTGGCTCAGAAGAAGGCGCCTTTGACTGGTTAACTAAAGCAAGAATTGCTCACAATGTTCCCCAAAAGATATTTTCTGGTTTAATGGTTTAATTCGGCCACAGGGACCAACAGGCAGGACTTTCAATGGGGATCTTGTACAGAATCCACCAGCGGCGACTTTTTAAAAACATCAGCACCGGCACAGGTTCGTCGGCTGAAGCTTTCAGAAACCCATCTCTGAAACCCAGAAGTAACACTTCGGTCCTCGGGTCCTTAATTTTCTGATAACGCCTTTTCCGGAATGAACCGTGTGACATGGTACAAATGCAGGTCTAAGTTCTGAGACAGCTGCTATTTAAGGGGCTTTTTTGTGGGTAGAGATCTGATTTGGTATGGAGCCACGCAGACCCTTTATAACACTGGGATTTTTTGCATATATTCAGCTGCTGAAAACTTTGTGATATATCTGTCTTTGAAACTTTACGCCTCCATTCAAGCGCAAATGGGGTTAACTTGGTTTTATTTCTGGTTTTAACAACTTTAAAAAAAACTTTTTTCCTAGTTATGGTGTGGAGGCAAACATCTCAAAACAAAACTATCTACCCTATAGTAACGAACCACCTATGTCTATATTCCATTTGTGGTCTATTTTGGGTGAACTGACCCTTTAAATCATAGTGAGGTCAGCTCTAAGATGACCCAGTGTACAGTTGTTGCACACCGAAGAGCCTCAGTGACCTCAAGGGCGGAAAGAACATAAAAGATTCAGCGGCGGAACGTCTCGGGATCGTTCCGAGGCTCATTCCGCCGCCGCGCTCTTACTGAGGGTAAACGAACACCGCTTCTCCTCCCCGGGGGCGAGTACCGGGTGCCGCGCTGCGCACATCAGCGTCTGCCCGTCATGAAGCAGGGAGCGGTTCAGCGTCACCGACAGGCTGTCCGCCGCCTCCGTGGCGTAGACGGGCCGCATCTCGTGAGGCCCCCCGCCGCCCTCGCCGTCCACCCAGCGCAGTGTCGGGGTGGGGTACGCTCCGAACCAGGTGCAGCTGAACATGAAGTGGGCGGGGTCCTGCGCTGGCGCCCACCAGCACTCGGGGTGTCTGTCCGAGGCGTCTAGTCGGGGCAGAAAAGACGAGTGAGAAACTCAAAAATAGGAAAAGAAAAAACAAAACAGGCAACTGTTTACTACAGCTGCTGTCATTTAATTATCTAGTTAACTATAAAACGGGACAGGAAAGTCGTCACTTCACCTTTAGTATTGAATCAGTGCTAAGTTTACCGAGTGTACAATCGTACAATCATGAAGCATAAACAAGGAGAAATGGTTTAAAAAAAAAAAAAAGATCAAACTTTCTGCCATTTTGTCTCAACCAACATTTTTACCTGCTAAATTCGAATTCATGAATTCAATGTCCAATGAGTCATTATGCACTGATTTAATAGCGAGTTGAAAGTTGGATCAGATCATAATATTTAAAACTTTGTTTCTACATGGTCATTCTCATGGTTTTCACCTGTATACTGTGTGTTTCTATTAGACCCCGCCGCCCCCTTCTCTTTTTGCTTTTCTTTTTTTATTTTTACAATCTTTACTCCTTTTTCTCATCTTGTGCTTTATCCTTGTTTTCCTTTTTGAAGCATCTGTATCAACAGAGAGTAAAGTTTTTGGTTTTTTTTCATGCCCGTAAGATTGAGGATATGTCTGTTTCTGGCCTTTTGTGACCCTGTGGACATAATTTCAAATTATTTTTAATGTTTTTTCAATTATTTTTTCAAAATAATGAAAACTGATACTGATTGCTTAGTCAGATTTTGAGCCTTGTTAACTTTTCGTGTGACCTTTTGTTTCCCCGATAAAAATCACAACTTTTATTTATTCTACTTGTTTATTTTGAGGCAAAGCTCTCGTACAGCTGCTTAGGTTTGGGCAACATTAAATAGTGAAGTACTAAACAGTGTTTTTAAAACGAAAGCGAAGCGAAAAAAGGAAAGAAAAACATGTTTAAATTCCTCAAACTAAGGAACTTAAAAGCATTATTTTGCTGTTGGACTCATGTTTCATATTGGCGGTAGTATTAAACATCCGTATCACAATGTTGATTTGTATATTGCTTTATAATATAATACATACATAAAAATAAGACATCATCACTACATCAGACCTACAGTCCAGCCACAGTCATCTCACAGTACTCACAGTAAACCAGCAGCTCTGCGCTCTTGTTAACGTCCTGATGGGAGACGTTGTTGTGGGCCCTGCAGCTGTAAACCCCCTGGGCGCTGGGCTGAATGGCCTCTATCCTGAAGTCCAGCCAGGGTCCAGAGGACGAGGCCAGCGCCAGCGAGCCGTTGAGGGACGAGGCGCCGCTGAAGGCCCAGGTCAGCCACTGCGAAGGGTAGGAGGCGCCGGAGCAGTTGAAGGAGACATTGGAGCCCCGGTGGACGACGAGCGTCCCATTGGGCAGCGCCGCGGCCGGGCCGATGGACAGGGACACGTTATCTGGACCACCTGGTAGAAACGCAGGCAGCGCATCAAAGCGGTGCAGAATCCCATCCGTCATTATCATCAAGTTTGAAACGTAACATTTTTGGGTTAAATTGCGTAATCAACTAACTCATTACTTTAACACCCATCACCATTAAATACCAGGAACTATGTCTTTGCCCTAAACCGATGCTGAAGAGGTGGTGGCAACAATGGCAGACATTGTTGCTGATGGCAGAGAGCAGCAAGGCTGCGGTTGCTGGTGTTAATGTGATGTATTGGATAGATACAACAGATGGTAATGTACCAGTAAAAGAGAAGAAGAAGAAGAGGTAGAAGAAGAAGAAGAAGAAGAAGAAGGAGGAGGAGGAGGAGGAGGAGGAGGAGAGCACATGCTTAATTGGCTGATTCATACAGGACAGTTTATACATAAATATCTGTGCCGTCTGAGCAGGTTGAGAACTGGAAAAAATGAGCATGTGGACCTCTGGGTTACGTTTTCTCCTACAAATAATGTCTGTCAATGAGTGAAAGTAAAATTTGCATTTTTACATTACACTGTAATGTTGCATATCTGGGGTGTAACACGATGCGCAGCTTTTTTTTTCTCCTCATTTCTTGTTAATTATACAGTAAGAACAAAGCTAGTGACACCGTTTTCCCACCGACTTCACAGCACTGCACCGCGCAGGTATAAACAACCACTATCAGTTACCCCTTAGTTCCCTTTATTCCCGTTTTCCTCCACCACATTGAAGTACCCGTAGGAACCGGTGGGACATTTATTCATGGCCGATTCATGCAATTAAATGAAACTGTAAATGAAACTGTAAATCGCAGGGTTTATTTTCATTTATTACCTTCAAATGATCAGATTAATTGATATTTACACATAACTGTCATGTTGTAACATTCTCTTCTCTAGCACAGGATTAAGTTCAATCCTCTTATTTTATTCCTGCATAGTATCATTCATCACACTGTTTACAAGGCCGGAAACAGCCAACTGCCCCCCCCCCAAAGCCCCAGCTTTACTCCATATCATCTGGGTCTGTATAATTCGATTAACCGCATATTTGTGACACTGAAGTAGCACATCAACAATGTAGAGTCCTTCATCCTGTGGCCTCGTAGACTTGTCCGTGTCAAGATCTAGTTATGAAACCACAGTGTTTTAAAGTATATTGAGCATATATGTTGCGGAGAAGTGTTTAATCAAACTCCTCTTAAAATTGATTTTTTATTTCAAATTTTTTTCCCCGTTGGGCAAATAGTCAGTTTACTGTCACTTAAGACTGAGAAACGAGCAAAATATTCACATTTTAGAAGCAGGTACCGGTAAAACCTTAAACAAAAAACAAAAAAGTGATCGATCTGTTATCGGAACTGTTGCCAGATTTTCGTCTCTCAATCAAGCCACTGATTGATTAACTAGTGCCAGTTTTTAGAGCACCTGTTCCCGTGCGCACCTGAGGCCACGTCCGTTTACGCGGAGGAACCAGAAATGCCGCTTTCAGGGACCATCCCCGGTCACTTACTGGTCACTTGTAGCCGGACGAGCGCCCGGAAGGTGCCGCCTCCGGGCAGCGTGGAGTCGCACAGGTAAGCCCCCTCGTCCCCGGGTGTCACCTGGCGGATGTTCAGACTCCCGTCGGGCAGCAGCGCCAGACGCCCGGTGCCGGCGGGAGGGCCGGGGGACGGGCGGCCGCCGCCGCCGGAGCCGCCGCCGCCGCCGCCGCCGCCTCTCGCCACCTCCCGCCCGTCTTTCGTCCACGTCGTCAGGGACGGAGCTACCTTGGCGACGGCGTAACACGGAAGCAGGGCGACGTCGCCCGGCTCGGCCGTCAGCGCCGTCTCGGCGGAGACGCTGCCCGAAGCTGCCGCTTTAATCACCGAAGAAAGAAAAGAAAAATAAAGAGAAGAAAAACAAAACAAGGTAAGAAGCGATATTTGCCACTCGGCCGTCTCACCTGCCCGCGCCCCCCACTTCCGTTATGACGAGAACTCACCTGTGGCGGACACACACAGGTGTAGGAGCGCGACAGCTGCGACTGTCGTCATGATTCCATCGTCCTCACAATAGAAAGGGGGACAAAAGGCTTCTGGTTCAAATCTGCCTGACTGGTCCAACCGCGCCGGCCCGTCCCTGACCCGGGCCAGAGGAAACCAGTCCTCTCACGGAGGGTCCCAGTGGAGGAGCGGGCTGTCAGCAGGGGACCAGACGATGGGGCCGCCCGCCTCCGCCTCCGCCTCCGCCTCCCTCTCGGTCTCCACCTCCGCCTCGGTGTCCACCTCCACCTCCGTCTCCGCCTCCGCCTCCACCTCCGCCCTGGTCTCCACCTCCGCCTCGGTGTCCACCTCCACCTCCGTCTCCGCCTCCGCCTCCACCTCCGCCCTGGTCTCCACCTCCACCTCCACCTCCGTCTCCGCCTCCGCCTCCACCTCCGTGTCTCTGCCGCACCTTCGGTCGACGGGCTCTGTTTACCACGATGCGCTGATCCGGAAACTTTGGCAGGAATAAGCCACACCCCGACCTCACCTTTTTAAAGGCACAGTAACACCCCCCCCCCCCCCCCCATTTTGTGTATATATTGTATCGCAAGCCTGTGAATCATGGTTTTCAATGGGAAAACATAAACCCAAACTAGATTATTGGGCAAATATTACATCATTATAACACGATATATATTATGACAATAATGATAATATTGGCAAGACTGGTGTTATAAATTGAGTTGTATACAAATTTTTTCTCAAAGTTTTTCTTATTTATGTTTTTCTATTTTTATTTTTTAATCATTAAAAAGTTGATTCCTAAAACCCAATATACATTAAAAGACTTTTAATATATATATATATATATATATATATATGTGTGTGTGTGTGTGTGTGTGTGTGTGTGTGTATAGGTCACTGTGATGAATTACACGACTCCCATTTCAGAAGACCACTAATCGATTTATTTAAAATGCTGAAGCTTGAAACCAATGGCGGCCCGACACTGTATGAAAGCTACATTTAAAAAATAAATAGATAAATAAATAAATGAATAGAATCTCCCCCTTGAGGTGTGATCGTTGTCTTGAGGTTTCTAATGCGATTTAGGGGCAGATTGAAGCTGAGTATTGAGCATAGTAGCGTGTGCAATGTTATAAAAACAAAAAACATAACAGGTTTTGGCTCTTAAACTATTTATGTACTATACTTTACATTTTATCTGACCTTTTAAAAAAAGTCATATTGTGCTGTTTTAAATTATGTCTTTTTTTATATTGTCTCCAGTCAGCAGTGGGTCTCATTCACCTCTGCATGGTATGACAATAATTAGTTTTCAATCTTATTTTAATTGTGTTTTCTGCATTTGTTTTGGGGCTTTTTTGTCAGATTTTATTCAAGCAAATGTTTGCACCAAGGTTCTTGTCACAGTAGCTTGAGGAACAGATTAAATGGTGATTAGGCCTCATTTGATCAAGTTGTAGATTCATGATAGCGCAGCCTGACGGGATTATTGCATCTTAGGGATGTAAACATAAACAAAAATATGTTTGTAAAGGGAACAAAATATCCCCAAATGTACAGAATCGGTTAAACAGATGTCTCATAGTCAGACATTAGCTGTTTGATTGACGCGACACCGTGAGCTACTGGGGCGACGGCGCCCTCTGCCGGCCGCCTGCCGCTGGTGCCCGAGGTGACGTTCAATGTCGGTCAGAATTCGAGGAATAAATAAAAACGTAACCACGCAGCTAAAAAAACAAGAAGCATTAAAAAGTTAGTTCATATCCAGTTAGTTTGACTTGGTGTTGTAGTAACGCAGGAATACCTGCAAAGATTATTAATTTAGCGTTAATATGGCCATGATGAGGGGACAAACTTGGCAACGGTCTACCAATACTGATAGATAATTGGAAACTATCTATTAATATTATTTTAATTTTTTTTATCATATATTAACGTATAAGTAATTGTCTTAAAAACGTGATTTAAATCTCCTTCATTTCGTTTAAGGATGAATTTTGATTCGGGAATAAAGATATTTTCGCGTCAGGTCGGTTCCATTTTTAAGCTAAACGCGCCATTTCCTCCCCGGTCCCTACGTCTTCTGCCGGTACCTGAACGCAGCACTTTAACTAGGTCCTGCGCCCCTGCAGCGGCGACGCAGTCGAGCGACCTCCGCGAACCGGCCGACGAACCCAGCATGCCCCTGGACGTGACCCAATGGAGCGGGCCCCTGGCCCTGCAGGAGGTCGAGGACAAGCCTGCGAGGCCCCTGACGGTTAAATACGGCCCCGTGGAAATCGACGAGCTCGGCAAAGTGCTCACGCCGACGCAGGTAGGTCTGCTAACGAGGCGCCGTCGGCCGGACGCGCCGCTGACTCGGCGTCGTTTCGGGGCGTTAGCTCGGAGGCTACCGACGCGACGCGGGTTAGATGATGTAAAAATCCGCCTCGTCGGTGACGGTGTGAAACGGGTCCGCCGCGGACCGGTCCCCGAAACCGACCCGGGATCCGCGGCGGGCCCCGGCGTGGCTGCGTGGGCGCGACGCGGCGCCGGCGCCCCCGGACCGCTGCTCGGAGCTCGGCCACGCAGCCGCCCTCACCCCGGCCCCCTCCTCCCCCTCCGCCCTCACCCCGGCCCCCTCCTGCCCCTCCGCCCTCACCCCGTCCCCCGTCCTCCCCCTTCTGACCCCCAGGTGCAGAACCGCCCGACCTGCATCGAGTGGGAAGGATGCGACTCCAGCAAGCTGTACACCCTGGTCCTGACCGACCCCGACGCCCCCAGCAGGAAAGACCCCAAGTTCAGGTCAGAGGAGCGGGGGGGGGGGGCACAATAAAACAAACAAACAAACAAACAAACAAACAAACAAACGAAAACACAGCTCTCACTAGAACGGACGATGTACAAAATATGCAGTAAGTTTAAAAGTACAATGATTTAACTGTGCCATCAAAATGCAAGTATTGGTTGGAATTCAAGGGGAGTCTGGCCCTTTTGGTTTACCAGAGAAATGGCATTGAAGGGAACCATGGGGGGGGGGGGTCCAGTCTGGTGGTCCTTGGTGGGTTAATTTGTGTAACCCCTACCAGGGCCCAGGCTCCAGCCTCCTGCCCGGATCTTAAGATGACGCTTTGTCTTTTGACTCTTTTATCGCCTCCCATTGCAGGGAGTGGCATCACTTCCTGGTGGTCAACATGAAGGGCAACGACGTGTCCTCCGGCTGCGTCATGTCCGACTACGTGGGCTCCGGTCCTCCCCAGGGCACAGGTGAGAGGGGAGGGAAGCTCATGACAGGCCAGAAAAGTGAACAGGCGGGTTCAACGGGAACCTGCCGTTTGAGCTACTCGTGATTGGATAGATGTGTCTGTACTTTGATTCGAGATAAAGACGAGTGTTCTTCCTCTGCACAGGGAATGAAATGCCTAAAATAAAATAACACTGTGAGACTGCGTCCTAGTGGACTGTCAGTGCAGTCCGACAGTCTTCAGTCCTGCCAGTTAATCTTAAACAGTATCTGAGGCCTGGCCTCAGTGATTCATTTAAAAAACTTGTCTCTTTGCCCCCCCCAGGTCTCCACAGGTACGTGTGGCTGGTGTACGAGCAGTCGGGCAACCTGTCCTGCTCTGAGACCGTCCTCACCAACCGCTCCGGAGACAACCGCGGCAAGTTCAAGATCCAGAGCTTCAGGCAGAAATACGGCCTGGGGAGCCCCGTGGCGGGGACCTGCTACCAGGCCGAGTGGGACGACTACGTGCCCAAGCTGTACCAGCAGCTGGCTGGGAAGTAGGTAGATGGATGAACGCATAGGCTCGACCGTAGAGCGCTCCGCACTGCACTAGGAATTCCCCACGACGGCTTAATGTCTATAGGAAATTCCCTTTCTTGCGATGGGCAAGATCACCCCAGCTGTATCGAAGCAATTGTTGTTATTTCTTTTCTGTGATCATGTCACTGAGTTGTGTTTCCTTTTCCCGCTGTTGCCTTCTTACGCTGTAACAGAACTGACAACACCTACACTGGTCTGCAATAAACCGGTTAAACACTAGAGCTGGTTGTGTTCTGTGTGGAAATGATTTCTGATTCTGAGCAACTATGATCCTCCGTAACGTTTTCCATTCAGTGTTATATTATGATGATTAAACTATCCAGATAATTCCAGATAATCTGAACCAGGAGGTGGATTTCATTTGGCTCCTCGGTTGCAGAGAATATAGCAGATGGGAGTAACCGCAGCGAACTTTGCCCGGGTTTATCGCTCATCATACCTTCAGTAAACTTTGCTCCTGCTACACAGTTTTTTTTATGTACCAACCTCAGATTGCTTTTTATATATATATATATAAAATATTCTGCAATAAGAGACTAACTTGTCCTCCACAGTAGCCCGGTCATCAGACTGAACCCTCTGGATACTTTTCCATGATAATAAGTGTTGAAAGACCTGATGAACTCAAAGGTCAAAGTTTGTGCCGTCAAAACACAGAACCTCGAGACTTCCTGAAATTTAAATCAGCTGCATTACACTACTCCATTGTCTCGTTTGGTTTTTGCCGTTTTACACGTTGCACATGGCGGAATATGGAAAATACATAAGAACACGTACTTAATTTGTGTGATGAGCACTTTATTTACAAATATAATTAAAAGCTCTGACAGATTCATGCTTTCTTTTAACCTGGAAAAAAAAAAATTAAAGTGCATGCAATAATAAAGCATCATACTGGTCTGGTTTATAAGAAAATACACAGCTTGACAGTTGTGTAAAGCCCAAAAAAAAAAAAAAAAAATTACTGAAAATCCCATTGATAGATGAATTTCAAATACTATCTGAGGAGGGGGGAGGAAAAAAGCGCCTTTAAAAATTCTTTTTTTTTTTGATATGAGTGACAGTTAAAATACAATACGAAAATAAGTAAAAGCTCTCCATAAATCCTTCTATACACAAATTACAAGCCCCCCCCCCCTTTATGAAGCCCTTTGTGCTAGCTGGGAGTCAGAGTTCACGTGTCACATGTATTGTTATTATTATTATTATTCACATTGGCTGCCAGTGCAGAGAAATCAGTACTTTACACACGTCGAGTACCACGGTTCACCTTCCCCTCAGTAATCAAATTCACCCGAAGGAGTCACATTTATTATTAAGTGTACCTATGTACATGGTGATATTCGTCTGTCAAAGTATCAAATTATTCAAATTCGTAATAAAAATTTCCTGATGAATAAATACCAAAAAAAAAAAAAAGGTGTCAAGAGAAGCAGCGCAGACGAACGACTGGAGGGATCAGCGGTTCGATTTTATCGCTTCGAGAGAAAAAAATTTTGTTTTTGTTCTGTTTTTTGCAGCGCTCGAGACCAAAAGACAAACTAATGAAAAAATGAATCGAGCGATTTCACTGGTCGAACTGCCCTCGTTTTTTTTTCTCTCCCTCCTTCTCTCGTGTCCCACTTGTAGTCACACCGATAGTGTCGTCATTGCACAAGAAACAAGAAACACTGTGACTATGTTATCGTTATTCTTACAAAAACATGACAACTACAGGAAGTTATCCAGCATATTATTATTTTTTTTGTAATCTTGTGACACCACGAGAGGCGATTGGGGTGGGGGTGGGGGCTGGGGGTCGGGGGTCTAGGTGGGTCTGACGGGCGTTTGAATCTGCCATCAGCTCTGTCTGACCAGCCCAGGAAACAAACTGGGGCCGTTTCTGTTTGTTTGTTTGAATGTTTTTTTTTTGTTTGTTTTTTTTAATGTGTCTGTGTGTCCGGGTGAGGGCGTCAGCAGCAGCGAACACCTGCACTGTCAGGTAAAAGGAGCAGAGAGGGTGTTCTGATGCAGGCGGACGGACGGACGCCCGGGGAACCGCGAGAGACAGAGGCAGCGGCGGCGGTGTGCCAGACCCCTCATCTGTAGTCGTCCTTGGGAAAGTCCAGGGTGCCCAGGTTGCCGAAGCCCAGTCGCAGGCTCTCCATGTCGAAGCTGTCGATCTCCCGCTCCTGCCGCTCCAGCAGGTGCTTGATCCGGTCGGTTCGCTCCTTCTGAAGGGAAACCAGCTCCTCTTCAATCTGTGGGGAAAACATAGAGAGACCAGGGATAATCAGGATTAATATTCCAGAGTAAACTGGTCCATTTATTCATTCATTCATTTTTTTCAAAGTTTAGTTTATATTGCAGCTGTGGTTTTGGTCTCATTGCCATGATGGATTTGTTAGTGTGATTTTATTTTATACACGTTTTTTAGTTTTTCTTCAAGTTTGAAAGCTGCTTCTTACATTTTTTAAAATTTTATTCGATAAAGGTACATTAACGTTTGCCAGGATGGCTTTGATAAGAAGTGAAACATCTTTGGAACGTCAATGTCCAATATTCGTGCTCTATTTATCCAGTACTTAAAAACAAACAGTGATGTGATGCAATGTCCTTAATTTTGCCATAAAAGATGTCAACACGATAACATCTGTAAAATTACAGTACAAATGTGCAATGAACACATTTTAGTCCGAGGCAAAAGTTAAAACGGCCGACGATTTGAGTTTTCCATGGGGATATCTTCTCTCTCTGCAGGCTTAATGTCAGTGGGTTTTTTTTTTGTTTTTTTATGAAATTGCCTAATAAAAGGTCACAGGACCACAAAGTGCCCACAGAGTGAAGAGACTCTTTGTTTGTTTTTTTCCCACTGACTGAATTCTGTCCCATTAGTTGCACACAAAATTGATTGCGGAAAGCGAGGGAGATGTCAGTCAAGTTCAGTCTGTGCTCACCTACAAGCAAAATGAGCAAAAACACCTTTGGCCGTGTGTTGTAGGAGCCTTAACTGTGTTAATATTTAGAGAAAACCTTCTTTACTTCGGAATAAAACCTCACTTATTAGGTGTGACGTTTCATTTCTGTTGCTGGTAGCTGCCCGTTGGTGGACAAAGTTCAATACACCACAGCACAACAGAGTTGAGCCGACACCTCACTGGCACAGTCACACTGTAATCTCTGTAAATGCTTTAATCATCACAGGGCCATTGTGTGGGTTTTTAATTAAACTGCAGAGCTGTTCATCTTGTTTTGTTCAGCCCATGTAGATCTTTTATATCCTCATTAAATAACAGTAAAGATGTGGCAGACTATGATAAGTGCCGACTGTGACGTGCACTGTTTTATATTGTGAAGGTGGAAGTGGGTTAAGTTATATTAACCAGGTTTTGGTGGCAGGAGTTGTGTCTGCTGGATTTTTCAGCCCAACGCCCACAATAAGTCACATACACACACACACACACACACACACACACACACACACACATTTAACACACACATCCACAGGTGCAGACAAAGCACCGCATGGCGCAGTACGGCAATCCGGCCAACTACTGAGCATGCACAGAAAACTCCAGACTCTGACCATGAACCGAACCGGAGGACAATAGTGCTTCTAAAAAACATGACATCATCCCGGTCCCGGGGATGCGGGTCCCAGGCGCGGCCAGGAGATGGCGACAGACTGCCTCCGCTGGCGAGGTGGAACGCCGGACCCGGCAGAACTGGATCAGGGCGGCATTTCAAACGTCTCCTCCTTTGTTGTCGGAGTGCTGTCTACTAGACTGTGGCGATGACGTCGGTCTGTTTGGAAGGAGGCGAACGCAGCCGCTCTAATCTGATCACATGCCGCCGGTGCACACGGCAGGTCGCCTCAACAGTCACATTAAAGATGTGATTCTATCGGGGGAACCAGTATCGGGACAAAGACCGATACTGTGTCAAATTTATGTAAAGACATTTATGTAAAATTATTACAAAGTGTGAAAGCTAGTTACAAGCTTGCCACACAGCTGCAGACGTCACAATTAATACCACTAAATAATTGATAACTACAAAATCGAAGCAATAAAAATGTCTGTTGATGAGTTTGCTAGGGAGTTTGTGCACAAGCAATTTAGACTGGACCCATGAAATGACCTATTAGGAAGAAGATATCATTGTAAGTCTGTGTTATTATAGAGAGGACGACAAAAAAAAAACGCCATAGTAGGAGAACAATGCTGGCGTCTGGAGATTTCACCACCATTAGGAGAGTGTGTGGGAGAGAAACGGTAGCCTGCTCCCCGCAGGAAGGCACGCCACTGTCATCGCCACCTGTGGTGAGGGAAATCTGCGTGTGTGTGTGTGTGTGTGTGTGTGAGGGAGTGTGTATGAGTGTGTGTGTCTGCATGAACTCGTGAATGTCTGTCTGGGTCGCCTTTCCTTCCACCTGCTGAGGTGGATGCAAATGTGTGCACCTTCTCAGTCCAGTAACGGGCTCCAGGCTGTTTGCATTTCCCACTTGTCGCCGATCGTTTGTGTTTGCGCACCGTCTTGCGTGCTCCAGACCTTTAACAGGTTTCTGCCGCGGTGCAACATCGAGTCCTGTTGCAGCAGGGTCTTTAAGGGACATGACGCCAGTAACGATTATTCTAAACTGTAGACGATGAAATATCAGTTAAGGGGAGGGAGGCTCTTGGATTTTGAAGGAGGTGGCAGGATTTCTTAAAATCTTTTTCCAGCTGTGACAGAATGGCTGGTAGTGTTTTCACTGTGTGTGTGTGATCACAGCAAATTGTGATACACTTATGTAGCAGGAACTACCACAGAGGCAATTTTGAGTTGTCTGTCTTTGTGTCTGTCTGTCTCTGTCTCCGTCTGTCTGTGGACTGATTTTGTTACACACCTGTAAAAGATACAGTCACAAAATTTTACAGGTGTGAAGCTGTCTCAAAATAAAGGCCTGGTTTCGAAGTCGGGCGTGGTCCGACCCCTGATGACGACGAACTATTACACATTTAAAAATACAGCAATGACTGCTGAGGACTCGCGGGTCGGAGCGCTAACATGTTGACAAGCAACGCGGATGGTGTCTGGCTGTGTAAAGTTTCTCTTTTCATTTCTCTTTACGTCTCCTCGTGCAGGATGTTAAAGTTGGTGACGGTGTTTTTCCAGACAGTGTCGTTTTCATGGGTTCTCTGAGGGAGTTTCACGTATTCTGAGAGGTTCCGGTTTGCTTCAAACAGAGCAGGCTGTGTGAAGCGTTGTCTCAACGCAACCCGAGCCAAAAAAAATGTTCTTAGAGCTGGATGAGAAACGATGAATCAAACTAACGGCGAGAACGACGCGTGCTTTTCAGACAGTCCCCCCTCAAAAGGCGTTTGCGGCGCTTCGTTCGATCGTACGCACAAAATTGTGGCGGCCTCCGAATGCCTCAACAGTATCGTGCTTTTTTCAAAGAGACAAGCTTGATAACCATTCAATTATACAACATTTTTAAACACACAGTTACTCATCAGCCTTAAACTATGCCTAACCCAACTTTTACGTCTGTATTTCCTCTCTTTTGGAGCCTTGGGTCGCTTCCTTTGTCTCTCTGTAGCAGTTGGTGTCTTGTAAATTGCTGTTGGCTGTTATGAATTTGTGATTTATATTTTTACACTGGTCTTTGCCCTTGGAAACATCTTGTAAATTGAACTGATGGGGGTCTTTTAAGAGAAGCAGCAGGTTTAGGCCAGAAGACAAGTTTCTTTTTACTCCTGAGAGGGAATAAATTCACTTCAGTTTGGGTTGTTTTTTTGTTTTTTTCCCAAGTCATGTAGCTGCGTAAATAAAGGCTTTTTAATTTCTGGATTTTCAAGGTGTTCCTTGAATTATTGGTGGGTTTCAATCCTTTTTTCAAGGACAGTTACAAAAACTTTCTCCACTGTGTTACATGAGTGATGTCTGTATTGATCAACAGCTCCTGCAGAAAAACTAAAGTATGTCCTACAGAACAGGAAAAAATAAAATAAAAAAAACAATCGAATGCACGGCTCCTTTAAAGTGTTTCCCTCACCACACCTTTTGTTCCAGGTGAGCCCGGCGCAGCGACACCTTCTGCTCCAGCTTCTGCTGCTCCCGCTCGTGCTGCGCCTCAGTCTGCATCTTGATCTTGCTTTGGTAGGCATTGAGCAGCTCCATCTCCTGCTGCAGCTGCTGCCTCAGGGCCTGGCACTCGGCTTCCTGGGCCTCGTCCAGACGCAGCTGACACGGCCGACCACGGACCGCAGCGGGGGAGAAAAGACACACGGGGGGTGCGGGGGTAGGGGTGGGGGGGTTGGAGAGGGGATTGAGACAGAAAGGATGGGAGGGGAGGGAGGAAATAGAAGGGCAGCAGGGACAGACAGGACGCGGGAAGACAGTGGAAAGGGAGGAGACAGGGAAAGACATGGAAACGGGGAAAGGGAAAGGGAAAGATGAGGGAGAGAGAGAAAGGGGAAGGAAGAAGGGATGATATGAGACGAGGACAAACAAAGAGAAAAATGTACAAGCATAAGCAACAGGTGGAGAGAGAGAGGCCTCGTAACCCGCCCTCCTGCTTTCTAAATGAAAATAACGGCGTTAACGTCCCTCTCTACTCACCGCCTGCGAGGCCATCATCTCGTTGATGCTCTGTTCGTACTGCTCGGCCAGGATGGCCAGCTTGCGCGTCTGCTCGTCCTTCAGGGCCTTGAGCACCGTCTTGTGCTCGGCCTTGGGCGTGACTTCCATCTGGTGGTGGCGAAGGGCCTTGTACTGCTTGGTCTGCACCTTACATGTGTCCTGGAACTGCTTCTTGATCTGCAGCTCCAAAGCCTAGTTCAAGGTAAAAAAAAAAAACAAAGAGCAAAGTACAAAAAACAAAAAACGTAGATCAGTTATTAAGTCTATTGTTCTACTCTCTGCCTCAAGCTTGTGTGAGGTCAAACCTTCAGAAATCTGCTGTTAAAGGCATAAGTTCTTCCACAGCCATGGGAAAAAAAAAAAAAAAAAAATCGCAGTTAGTCTAGTCTTTGTTATCCTCAAAAGCAAATTTAAAATCAAATGACATTCAGAGGTGACATATTTCGTATGTTCTTTCACCATTCTTTCCAAATTAATTTGTTACATCTATGTTGCATCACTGCGTTATCAAAAACTACCTAAAACACAAAAGATATTACTCGTGGCTTGCGCCATCTTCGAGGAGGATGCAATTTCTCTTTCCAAAGATACAGGAAATTTTTTTAGAAATGACTCTAGAAACAAAGGGCTTTCAAAAACCTTTTGGTTTCCTACCGCGTACCACTTTCATTTCAAGTACTTGTGTCCTTACGACAAGAAACCACCGAATCTGTAAAATGCTGGGCTGAAAACTCCAGCGCCTCGTCGTCAACTCACCTTGAGGTTCTTGGGCTGCTGCCGGAGCTCCAGCACATGCTTGCGGTGGAGCTCGCGCTCACGCCGGTTGTTGTACTCGATCTGGTTCTCCAGCTCCGTCTGGTGCTGCAGGCGTATCAGGTCCATCCGAAGCTTCTGCAGGGTCTTCAGCTGCCTGTGCTCCAGTTCCTGCGTGGACTCGTCGTGGCGGATCAGCATGGAGTGCTCCATCTCTTTCTGGGTCTTCTTCTTGTTCAGCTCCTGGGAGGACGAGGGGGTGCAGTAGGTGCTTAATGGCTAACGTTGTTTGTTCAGCTTGTTTTCAATGTGACCTTCACATTTTCACTCATAGGAATCAATTTTTCTCTTTGTTTGTTTCAGGCTTAGAACCTTTGCTGCCATTTATCAACAGCTTAAGCGCTTTAAAATCTCCATTGATTTTTGATTTAAACACCGAAGCATTAAAACTATCACCTAGAACATGACTCAGACCTTTCCCATATTTTCCCCACAGAAAGCTTTTGGACCTTCTACGACTTCCTAGAGATTTACACCACAGCTTTTCAGATTATGACATTGTTGCCTTGCTTTACTCTGCAATAATAATCTTATAGTTAATAAGAAACACCTCACAGATCTGAGGAACAATGGGTGTAGTTATTAAGGAAAAGCTGCTTTTGGCTGTGAAAAATATTTTGGCCCTTTTTCACACCTACATCACCAACGATAACAACTAATAAAGAGGGATTTTACCTCAATTCAAACTCTGATATTGGAATTAATCGCACCTCTCGGATCTGTTCCTGCTCCAGGTCGTGCCTCTTAATCATGACCTTGCGTTTGAAGGCGCGGCAGTTCCTGTCATAGAAAACCCTCTGCTGGGCCAGGAGGTGCGCCTCCTCCTCGGCCTGGGAATGCTGCATGTTCTCCTTGTGCTTGGACAGACGCTCCTGCTTCTCCTTCTTGGGTGTGCTGTGGTCCTCGTTCATCTCCTGAGATGGGGGAAAGTTCAAAGCAGAGGAATAGGGAGAGGAGATTGTTTTGAGAGAGCACGGGACAAAGGATGGTAAAAAAATTTTTTACAAGGCCTTAGAAAATGATAACTCAATTTGAACTGTGATTTGTAGATTTTTCTGAAATTTTGGGCAGGTAATTTATCTGTTATTTAAGTTTTATTTGTACGTGTAAATATCAGACTAAAAATTATCGACGGTGGATGAGGAACGATCCAGCTCGAAGCCTTAGTTTGAACCAGCGGATATGTGAGAAACAGATTTCTAAATTATATCGCTTATGCATGTTTCTGAACGTGGATAAAAAAAAAAGCCTCCACACAAGCCCAAGTTAACAAGTTCTTGAAGAGCATACGGCAAACTCTAACTGACCTTCCGCCTTGAACTACGGATGACTTTCATAGTGAGGAATGGCTGGGGAAAAAAAAAAAAAAGATAATTTCAGCCAAATCTATCCCTCCTCAGTATGAGTTCTCTTTTCTCTTTCATGGGCTTTAAGGTAATCTACAACTCGCGCTAATGCACTTAACACACGAGTCTGATCCCCGCTCTCTGTGGTGTCTAATTCCGTTATAGCCCTCAGTTGGTGGGAAATATCTCTCCCCGCCAGCGACGCTTTCTTTTAACTGCGCTGACCTAATTTCTGGTCACTTATCTTGTAGCTGAAAACAGTGCATCACACTCCCAGCCCACAGGAGTATTCTTTTGGATTCTGTTTCAAAGTTGTGGAGGCACAGAAATGCTACACTGCGCGTATGGATTTGTGGCTTTCCTTGTTTGTGTGCGTACATAACATGTGTAGGTACATGGTGAGTAGGCTGGGTGACTCAACACTCAACTTCCCGGAGACAACTTCGGTGGTGCTGAATGTCCACGTTTGTGTGGAGGAGGGCTGACCCCCCCCCCCGACAGCGAGCGGCACACGGGACCACGTGTCACGTATGAGAGAGGCGTACAAAGGAGCTCGCCCGAAGGAGTAAAAAGGAAACCAACAAACATGGCACACCTCCTTTATCTTCTCCTTGCAGAGTTTGTACTGCTTCTTTTGATTATCCAGAAAAGTGGTCAGCTCCTTCTTCTGCTGAGCCACTATCTGCTGCTGGAACTTCTTCTCATCTGCCAACGCCGTCTTCATCTGTGGGGGGGGGGTTGTAACAGGAGGAAAAGAGGGGCGCAGATCTGTTAGCTGAACAGAGAGTTCTTAAACTGAATACAGGCTAAAAAACAAGTAAAATCATATACTTCCATGGATGACACAACCTCATATCTATAGTCAATCTACTGTAGTAATCAATTAATCATCTCAGTCATTTTCAACACCAAACATTCTCTGGTCCCAGCTTCTCCAGTGAGAGCGTTTGCAGTTTTTATATTGTTTAACCGAGCGTCTTTGGGCTTTCACCATTTCACCATTCACCATTTTAAACACTTAAAAAACGATTAATAGAGAAAATCATTTAGTGATTGATCCGTAATGAAAACAATAATTACTTGCAGCTAACATCTCACATCGGTCTTTTATAATTACAATATGAGTGGTTAGAGATTTTGGCCTGTGGGCTTATTGGTTGTTCTGGACAGACATCACTGGCTGGTCAACTCGCAGACATTCGATGAAAACGCCACTTTGAAAAGCGGGTCAGAGACAAGTATCACAACACGGCAGATTTACTCGCCAAAGCAACCTATTTTCAGACCGGGGCGGGCCGACGCCCGCTAAGCGGTGGGTTTAGCTGAGTCAGCCAGATATGATGTGACACTGTGTGTTTATGGTGCTGTTCAGAGGTGCATGAGGGTCTATATGAACAGATACACTATCTCCCTGGCCGGTGCGGCACGCTGCGCGCTAATCACAGAGATATGCGGCTTGTTTTTCAGAGGGGGACATTCTGTGACCCACTTCTGCCCCTGTCTGCCTCATCATGTGTCATCGGGTGGCAGCAGTGTGTAAAGTCTTAGCTGAACTTTCCGTGGTTTCCCATGTACGACTGAGGTCTGAGCTTCGTGGTTCTAAGAGTAAGATAGTTAAGCTTTTCAGCAAACTTCCCTCCAGCAACCACAGAATCATAACAAAGTCGACATCGTGTCCTCTCCTGTTTTTCCAAATCAAACCTTATCCCCCGGCCAACTGTTGTAGATGTTGTACATGTACTGTTGTACATGTAGGTCATTGACATCATCTGTGAAATAACTTAGAGGTTACTGTACTTATGCATTCCACCCATGTCCTACACCCCAACCATGCAACCCCCCAACCAATCCAACCTCCTTCTCCGTTTGCACAGCGTGGCGTTTGGCCAGCTTCTCCAGCTCGATGTAGGCGTTGTTGGCCTGCGTCTCCACCTCCTTCTGCAGCTTGAGCCGGTGCTCGTCCATCTCAGCCTTCAGCTTGTTCTCCAGGGCGATCAGCTGCTTCTGGTGCTGCCGCCGCATGCGCTTGTAGCCTGACATCTGCTCCCGCAGCTCGCTCTCCTGCTCATGCTCGTGGATCTGCTTGGTCACCTGCGGGGACGGAGAAGTTAGGAGGTGTGGGCGCTTTCTGATCAGACTGAAAACCACATCATTCAGCATGCACGAGAGATCAAAGGGGTTTTAAGATGTGGGGGTGCATCCAAACAGCGACGCTTGACCTGTCCTCCGTCCTTTGTAAATATGCAGTAAGGATTTTCAAGTATTACAGATCAGCTGCTGCAATCAGTCAGCAACTTAAAAAGTTTCAACCAGTGATGGGAAATTTAGATCTTAAAAAAAAGAAAAAAAAAATACAGTTCAGATGAAGTTACCACTAACGCCAAACAAAAGCCCTTTCATTTGACCATCGCACACGAAGAGTCTGCACAGATCAGGCAACAAAAAAGGATCTGAAATGTGTTCAAGCCAGCGAGAAAAAAACAAACAAAACAAAACAAAAAAAACAAACAGAAAAATGAAAAGAGCTGCATAATCATATTTAAATGATGACTAGGATCATACTGAATGTCTTCAAAGAAATTTTCTTTCCTTTTCTTTTTTTTTTTTTTTTTCTTCCAAAAACCTACACCCAAAACACCAACCTGAGGACAGAAAGGGTTCTCCACGTCCAGGTAGTACTCGCTCCGCATCTTCTCGTAACTCCCACCTGAACTCCTCAGGCCAAACATGATGGCTACTTTGGCCAAGTGCACCAGCATCCAGGAACCTTGTGCAGCATCCTACGCCCGACCGAACCCTGTCTGAGCTCTGATGCCACCCCCCGAGACTCCCCCCTCTTACTGGACGGGGACCCCCCCCCCTTTACCCACCCACCCCTCGCACCCCACACCCCACGACCTCCTCCCTCTTTCCTTGGTTCGCGCCCTGGGCACGCAGCGGCCAAGGCAGGCGTGTGAACTATGAATAAGGCAGGCCAACTCCGCAGGCCAACGAGAGCACAGAGCAGCTCTTTAGTCGGTCTAACGCTAAGCGGCGGACAGCAGGTGGGTCACATGAATACCTCATTGAGAAAGAGTGAGAGAAGTTGGGGGGGGGGTTAAGAGAGGAGCAGGCAGAGAGATGAGGGGAGGGGGGTTGATTGCAAAAAGGAGAAACAGCAGATGGAGAGTTACTGGGAGAGACTTAGAAGGGTAAAAAAATTTAAATAATGAGAGGTAAAGTGAGAGCATCGGGGGGGGGGGTAGTTGGCGTGGAAATGGAAGGAGGTTGAGCTCCCCCTCCTCCTTAATCTGTGCTGAATCAATACCCCTACTGTAATAGCGGCTCCCAATCCCAGTCACTTGCTTCACTGCCACCCTGCACTGCTGCCACAAAGGGCCAAGTCACGTCATGTGATGGCCTCTTTCACACAAGGCTCAGGGACTGGAAAGGAGATCATATTCAGGCAGAAGAGGGAGGAGGTGGGTGGGGGTGGGGGTGCGGGTGGGTGGGGGCTGGGCATGGAGGCTAAAGGTGACCGCTCCAGCGAGATCAGTGGGAATTTAGCTGCTGAACTTGGTTTTTCTGCTTATTTTGCAGTTCGAGGTGTTCTGTCTTAAACGCATTCAGTGTTATGTAATGCAAGGACACGATTTGTTGGATAAGCTGATGTGGCTGATTTGTGTAATGACAAATGAGTGACTCTGGATTGTTTTCTTGTTTGTGTTAAATTAATGACCACAGACAGTCTGAGCTGTGTGTGTGTGTGTGTGTGTGTGTGTGTGTGTGTGTGTGTGTGTGTTCACCAGGTGTAAGGGAACACAAACTAACCCAAGCTCCCCTCCTAAATAACCAAACAGGGCCATTACAATTTTTTTTAACAGAAATGAGTGTTCTCTCAAAAGAGTGTTAAATTCCTTATAATGTGTAAGAATAGATAAAAAAAATATTTGAGCTCCTGGCTGGTAAAACCCTAAAAGACTTTTAAAAGGAAATCTAATATAAAGGGAATGAGTAGAACCAGTTATTCTCTTCATTTTGCTCATGATTTGAGTGAAATCCATTTAGCAGAGTAGGTCGAGGTTGTTTTCCTGACAGAGTTCAGTGTCGCAAAGGAGGCATTCAGCTTGCTGGAAATGAAAGATGCTCTGCAGGACATTGAAATTATTCTATGCCTGGATATGAAAAATAAGAGTAACTTGACTAGACCTGCACCACTGTACTGTTCTCCCATAAGAAAGAAGTACAATGTTTCAAGCCCGCACTCGCTCTTTGTCAGTTAAAAGACAGAAAACGAGGAGACGGCTGCGCTTTGAATGTTGCTACAGATGCACAGTAACATATGGTGAAGTCATCCGGCTAAGGAGGGGAAGCAAAAAGCCTCTGAAGACCCTCGTTTATTGTCCTGTTTTCCTGTAGATGCACAAACGTTGGGGGGGGGGCTTGGCATTCTCATACATCTGCTGGGCCTCAAAAAAGGGACGCAAATGCAAAACGGGTGCATACAGATCAACCACAACCTCTGATGTTTACCTGCAATAAGTCTTCTAGTCCTTTTCTGCTTTATAACTATATGGAAGATAGCAATGGAGCATATAGCTGTGAGTTACAAGCCTTAACTGTTGGAAATAACAGATGACTGATGGGGAAGGTGCACGTATTTTTGTGATGTGCTTCCAACACGACTATAAGTCGCCGCGCTGTTGTTGACCGACAGGCTACGACCGGCAAACCGAGAGCCGAAGGCGAGTCGAGCGGCAGATGAGGTGAAGCCGCCTTACGCTTCAGTCGGTTACTTCATCCGACCTATAATAACCCCCTGCCCTCCCTCCCTCCCTCCCGCTCTATCGCTGCTTGTGTCTCACATTCATTCGCCCTCTCGCTTTACATCCACCTCTTTTGGCCGTTCCCCTGCCTCCTTGTCCTTTTCTCGCATCCCCCTCAATAATTTTCAATTCTTCTTACATTTTCCTCTTTTTCCTTACCTCAAAGCATCTTTTATCTGCCCTTCTACTCATTTTTACCCATTACTTTTCTCTTGTTCCACTTTTTCTGTTTTTCCCAGGTCGGACTCTCTGCTTCAGGTCACTGTCACTCTGGGTGACGAAGGCTGCCACCTTCTTTTTGCCTCCCTAAACCCTTGTCCTTTGTCGGTCCAGATTTCAATCTCCACTGCTCTTTTGTCTCACCTGTGTTTGTTTATCTGTCCTTCTCTTTACACATCTATCCATCCTTCTTATCCCCCTGATATCTGCCATCTTTACCTTCTCCTGTTACCATCCTCTTTCATTTACATTCACCCTTTAATCTCTTCGAATCTCCCTCCATCACCATAATTTCCTCCTTTGTCTATTGGACATATAAGAAAATTTCTCACTCTGGAATTTACATACTTGTGTTTTTGTGGATGCACCTTATCACTGGCACTATGTTTTTTTTTTCTTTCTCCCTTTTTCAATCCATCCTTCTCCTTCAACGCATCTCTCTCTTCCTCCTCTCCGTCTTCATCTGTCTCCCTTCTCTGGCGATCCAGCGCCCATCACCATCTGGACCCCCCCTCCCCATTCTTCTCTCTCCCTCTCTTCTCTCTTTGTCTACCTGCCGATTCCAGTCTCAGCGAGTCGAGGCCGATCCTTAGGATGTCTGCGCTCGGCAGAAAGAGATGATGTCATCTCTTTCAGCGCCGGCGGGCGCAACCAGCACTGTCACACAACAGAGATACTGTGGTTTACATGATGCCACCTCTTCTCGAGGCGAACTCGGTTACACAAAGCTGCCGACACAGTGTGTGGAAAGTCCACTGTTTACATAAGAGGTATTTTAGTTGGACTTTAATCCACAGTAACTTACAAGGAATGTGCGAGTGAGGACTCTGTGGTGTGCTGATAATGTTAAAGTGATTCTTGAACTGATAAATTATAGGAAGCACAAGATCTGGGGAAAAGAGAAAAACACTTTTTTCCTTCCTAAGTTAAAATTACATGAGTAGATGATACAGGATACGATTATTCATCTTTTGTGCATAATAACAAGGTTACTTGTCCTGTAACCCCTATTTTCTGATAACATAAGTGATGAGTCTCACCAGAACACCTTCCTTGTCTAAAATCAGGAAGAGGTAGGTTTTAATTGTCACATAACACTGTTAGTGTGGGAACAAAATCTTCCTTGTCTCCCCACTTAGCGCTGTATCTTATCTCTCTAGCTTGAGAAAGGAAAATTTGTCAAAACTTTGGCAGCTATGATACATGGTTACAGCTAGCAGCCAGCGTGTGCTACCTGGCTGGTTGGACATTAGCAGCTAATATCATATCCTTAATGTGGTGCTTTTTTTATGGCACCAACTACACCTAAAGGTCAATTTATGCTTCTGCGCCGAACCTGTGGCATAGCAACCACAAGTGGCCTACGCTGTCCTGGGCATATATACCTCTGCAATGGTGTCACTCCAACGGTGTCAAACTGTTTATAAGCCACTGTGTTGAGTTTCTTCTCCACTATTTGCCGAGTTTGTTGCAGCACTTTGAAACAACAGCGACCGAAACTGAGCGGATCTTGAAAGGAGCAGGAGCAGGAGAGATGTTGATCGCCGGTTTGTTTTCCCGAAATTACTGGGATGCAGAAATGAAAGAGGACATCGGAGGAGACGCCGGAAATGCGATGCTAACAGGCCGACCGATCACAGTTCTTGCGGTCCGCATCGTGTGGTTCCATTTTTTGGGAGTTGCACGTCAGGCTACGGCGTAGGTTTGTTTTGAAGCATAAATTTGCCTTTGCCCCTCACTATGGTAAAGACTCGGCTAAGGGAATGACGAGCACAGTTGGTGCTAACATTTGTTGACCAAGGTGTTAGCTTGCACTGCTAGACTTTCAGACTAAACCTACCCTGGATAAAAAGGTCAGTGATCGGCTTCCATATGAACAGGAAAAAAAAATATAATTAAGAAAATGAAAGAAAAGAAAAATTTGATTAAATTACAAAGCAAACACAATCTTACATTTTTTTCCTGACTTGGTTTCTTTTCTGAATAATTTAAACTTTTGGATATTGCTTCGTTTTAAAGGCTCACAAACCAAAAACGATGGGAGCCAGTGGCGTAGAGGCTTCTAATGCTGAATTATTCTCGCCCTCAGTGGGACGGCGAAACAAATGTTTGAGCGAGAACTGACATATCCTTTTCAGTCTAGGTATCTACAGACAGATTCTTTTTATTCATTGTCTCACACCTGAATCTGAGAGCTTCAGTTTTTCAGGTCTCTACTTCACAATAACACGTTTCTATTTTCAATCCACAAACTTTTAATGGTATACACTGGATACGCAGTACTTCCAGATGGACTCATACAGATCCTATCAGTGTCTATGTGACAGCAAGTCATTAGAGACTACGACTGTAGGATTAACAAAGAAACAAGAAATCTCCAGTGGTGATTGAATACAGACGAAGGACACCGCTGGTTAACAGAACAGCATACACAGTCTTCGTCTATCAGTGGTTCATGTTCTGGTCAAGGACAGTATGAAGACACACACACACACACACACACACACACACACAGCTACGAACATATCTTCCTTTCTCATGTTCTCCGATGTCTGGTTTAAGACCTGACAGCAGAAGAGACCCACAGTTAAAACCAATGGGTCATGGATGGGTAAACACACACACTCTCTTGCGCTTACACACAACACCACAACTACTTACTAGTTACTAGAGCTGGTTTCCATGACAACAGACAGGGAGGGATAGAAAGAGAGAAAGAGAGACATTGAAAGAAAGAGAGAGAGAAAATTCCACCCCCTTCAACTCAGAATATTGAGTCAGATCTTAGAATGATGTATTATCAAGAGTAAAAGGGGGATTAATAAAGGAGAGGGCGGACGGAGGGGAGTGGTAATGCGAAGCGTGGGGGCAAACAAAAGGGGTGAGGTGAATGAAAGGAATGACAGTGGAGAAATGGAGATCGGAGGCAGAGAATGGGCCATAGCTGGAGAGCCGACACAAAGAGCCAGGGAGAGGTAAAGACCGAAAGGTGGGCCGATGCGAAAGAGGAAGAAAAACAACTGGAAGAAGTAAAGAGAACACAGAAATAGAAATAAATATCAAACACATGGGGAAAGAGATTTGAGTAAAGATGCGAAGGAGAGGGGAGGAGAGTCCACGAAGGAAAGAATGACCTGCTTTTATACCCAACACGGACCCCGCACTACGTTTTCTCAGCACGGAGACATTACATCATAGTCAAACTCAACGTCCTCCACAATCATGGACAGGTTTTAACGGAGAGAAAATGAATAAATAAATAAATAAATAAATGCCTCCTCTGTGCCTTGATATGCTGCTGCAGCGTGAACATAACAAACATAAGAGAAAGATTCTGGCTCCTGTAAGACATAGTTTTTCCACAAGGCAATTTTTACTAGGTGAATGCTCCAGAAATTAATGATCATGAAACCCTTAAAGCAAACCCTTTTAGGATCTCAAAAAGAAAAGGAAAAAAACAAAAACAAAAACAAAAACAAACAAAAAAAACAAAACAGGAAAGAGGACAGAGTTTTGTTAAACTCACCAGAGAGGCTGACTTTATGGTTGCAAAGCGGCCCTGGTTCTTGTAGTTTTGGGCCTGGCTGCTCTTGTCAGAGGAGGCCAGCCTCAGATCCGGCCGGTGGTCCCTGTGGATCCCATCGTCCCAGTTGTACTGATGGTCCTGTGTGAAGCACATAAGGGAAAAAGGGAAAATGAGCAAAAGTCGTCGATCAAGTCACAGAACTGTCGTCTTCTAAAACAGATGTAAAACAAAAATGGCACTGATGTGAACAAGGTGTAAAAACGAAGGTGAAAACTGGATTTTAACTAACTCAAAAGTGCGGCAGTATAAAAATTCTTCAAATAAGAAGGCTCCTCATTGATTTTCATCATACAACATATAAAATATCAAAAGGAATCTTTAGCATTTACTAAAAAAAAACAAAACAAAAAACAAAAAAAAATGCATCAAGCGTAACTTTTTAAGACAAGATGAAATCATGAAGAGTCGATTCATGTGTGTGTGTGTGTGTGTGGGGGGGGGGGGGGGTCTTCGTCAGCATCTCAAAACAATATGTGTCACTTTCATTTGTTCTCAGTTCAGCCCCTGAACTTTAAAAACAACACGCTGGCTGTCTGTTCATGAAGTGACATCCTTATTCATGCACTGTCGAAACACAAAGAGCGGACGAAGAAAGAACGACGGAGCAGTGGCGGCCCCCTCCTCACAGATTTTTATGTCATATGAGATGAGAATGTCAGGCTTTGTGTTGACCTATGTTTACTGAATGGGCGTGTGTTTGTATGTGTGTTTGTGTGTGTGTGTGTGTGGATGACAAGAGTTGTAAGAGGGGAATTTGCGGGGAGTGCGGGGGCTGCTTGTCGACATGAGTACACAGCCTTTGTTCCTGGAGTGTGAACAGTGTCGGTGATGAACTTGAAGCAATCTGCCAAACAGCGAGGACTGTGTCGATTGGTTTCCATGGCATCGGGGGGGGGGGGGGCACACGCATACACTTGAAAACTGAGAGAAACCCAGAGGATGTTTGTACGGAGCCATGTGTCCTTTCCATTTCTGGAGTGCAATTATTGCCTCAGAAGGGAAGTGGTTGTACTAGTAACATGGCGTTTGTTGATTATGCTGTCTCTTATGTGCTCACTGAGGGATACGATTCTTGGAAACCTAGGCACACATCATTACTGCATCTATCTCTCTCTCTATCTCTCTATATATATATATATATATATATATATATATATATATATATATATATATATATATATATGAGTTTTTTTATGCGGTTCTCCATCAATAGCAGCACTTTAAAGTTGTGGCATCGTCTTGAGCGGTGACTTCGAGATATGCCAAAGTCTTCATTCTGATTATAATATTTGTGTCTTAACCCTGCTGTTTTCATAGATTATTGTCTTTTCGTTTGAGTGACATGAAGATTATGGCGCAGTAAAGTTTTGATTTATGACTTCGTATGGCTCCCATACCACACTGTGGGTGCACGTCTCCCGCCCAGCCTAATGTCGCATGCTGCGGTCTAAGACTTTGGGAAAACTAGGTTACAATAACGCAGAGATGTAGAAGTATATCTTAGAAAAGATGCATGAAAATGTGTGAAAAGAATAACTGTGAATAATGTCCACTTTCATATGATAATTATTGGTAAGTCGTTTCCAGTTTAAAATAAATTCGGATAAACACATTTGCTTGAGCTAATGTCATCAGACAGATTTTGGGAGCCAGTGATAACTACTCACTCTGTTTCCCAGTTTTCCAGCTTCAGTTCCATGGCTCTAACCCCCCCCCCCCCCCCACACACACACACACACACACACACATACACACACAGCCCCGACATTTACCTTCTTGGTGTGCGGGGAGGAGTCCAGGGTGCTGCTGTAGTCCTGCGGGTGCATCATGGTCATGTCAGAGCAGCTGTCGTCCAGCACCTCCTGCATGCTGTTGACGCTGCTGCTCTGGCTGCCCGTGCTGACCGAGGTGCTGGGGATGGAGTGGTTGCTGCCCAGGCTGTTCATCTTACAGCTGGCCGCCTCGCTGTCCTGCAGGTGGACGTCCACACGTGTTCATAAAGACGTGGTTCCACATAGGAGCACTCAAGAGTCATGCAGCTGTGCACAGATGTAAATATACACACATAGACTAGCATGTCCTTCACACTAATAAACGCGGGCCTCGCCAACTTGTATCATTAAATGCAGTCACCTTAACACAGGGGAAATAACTAATGACCCCTAGATTGCAACAGAGTCAAAGTCATGCTAAATTGCCTATCAACCTCTGATTCTAATATGTGTTTGTGTCATTCACCCGTGTCGATGCTTCTGTTAATGTACAACGGTTTGACTGAGATGTCTTTAGATACACACACACTTGAGTGTGTGTACGAGGGAATCAAACAGCAGAGCTTCTAGGTGCAGTAGACAGTTCAGTTAAGTCTCCAGTGAGGGACTTGTAGATCAGGATGCTACAATCAATCTCTCCACATCCACTGTGTCCCAGCAAGGTCTGGGACCGCGGGCTCTCTCCCGGTGAAGCTCTCTGAGGTGTCATGTTGCAGCGGCGTAGGTGGCCACTCTTGAACGCGTCTGGCGGCATAGGATGACACCACAGCGGGCCGCTGGCGTGCCCATTCGCGCCACCTCGGGGGGGCCTGGGTCAGCTAAGGGGCGTTTCATCTCAGTATCAGGCTACAGGAGTGAATACGAGGCTTCTATAGCATCACTTCAGACTAAAGAAGCCTGTCGTCCATGAGCCTGAGATAATCTGTTGGCGGCAGATAATCCTGCGCATTGACTCAGATCAAGTGAAGAACTCCCTGAGTGCAGTGCAACACAAGGGCTAAGTTATAACGAGAAACTGAGCAGTGAAAATTTTAGTTGATTAGCCTGAAAACATATCGTCCATCAATTCAGTTTCAGTCATTTTTCAAGTATAAAATGTTCAGCTTCTCACACCTTAAGATTTACAGATTTTGCCCATATTCGGGAAATTTAAAAAAAAAAAATTTAAATTTTACAAAACCAACATTTAATTTTTTGATTGAGACAATAATCAGTAAATGAATAGATCATTAAAATTATCTTTTATTGCAGCCATGAACTGCTTTATGAAGCCTTCGCCTGTCTGACTGTTGATTATTGATTTTTTAGCAGACTACCAAGACTATTATTGTGTGTGCTGCTGCTGCTGTTCCCTGTTTTTACACATACACTGCGGACCTGATGAAAACAGACAGACAGGAAAGTGACGAGGGATTTCTCTTTGAGGTGAAAGTTAGAGGATTATGAACAGAATTTTAATGGAGCTAAACTGGTTTCATGTTTTTAACCCCTTGTTCTCCTTCGACTGTTTACTCCCTAACTAACTCCCCATTAATCTCCCTCCCTCCCTCTCCCCTCCTCCCACCTCCTCCTCCTCCTGGCTCTCTCCCATGGGCCCGTTGTGCTTCTCCTGGTAGAGGATCTTCTTCATCTTGCGGTACTGCAGATTGTCCAGCTCACGCACTGCATCCTTGGTCCTCTGGATGAGATCAATGAGAATGCGAGGCGACCGTTCCCGACGCACAAAATCATGCTGGACAGACAAAAAGAGGGAGAAAGGGAGTTAGTTGGTTAGTTGGGTCAAAATTTATTCAAAGAGGGACAGAGGGAGGGAGAGATTGGTTTTAGAAATATTCAAAATTTTCTTAATTTAAGTTTGTTTTTTAATTAAAGTTTTCACCTCAAACTACTTCCCACCTTTTATGGATTTTATACAAATCACTTCAGTTAATGCTAATGACTTATTTTCAAAAAAGGTTTTCACCAACACATTTTTAGTTACAGACTAAATGTTACAATTTAAGGTGATTTAACCTAATAATTTAAACATTAGTAAAAAGTAATAAACATTTATGTGGGGCACAAAAAGGTGGTGTTTGCTGGGAAATTCAAATGATATAAGATCAATTACTTCTCAGTAAATACATAACCAATGATTTGAGAATGCCCTCATAACTGCAGGACCTTAAAGCTTTTACATGACAGTGATGCACTTAAATTGTTTTTAAGGGGATTTTAACACATCAGGACTGCGTTTCCCTCAGCTTCCCTCAACTGGTGTGTAATTTCAATACGCACTACAAGTGTGACTATCACTAGAGGGCGCCTGTAGGATGCTCAGCCGGTCCTGGGAGTCCCAGCACACATCCTCTATTACACTGATCACACTGGATCTGTGCAAGATTGTCCATAAAAATCAATTTTCTCAAAGTCTTAATCCTCCTCTTCCCAATAAATAATGACTTAACTGTATTTGCCTCGGCACCAACTTAATGACAGATTCAATTAAATTTGAACAAGAGACAGAAACAACCGCTGAGTAATAAGCTGATAGTTAATTGAGAGCTTTCAGTCTTTTAAATCTGGATTTTTTTCCTTCTCTCATACAAACATTACCCCATCTGGGAAAAAAAACAAAAAAAAAAAAACAAAAAAAAAGCTAAACAATTTAAGGGTTATTGAAAAAAATTTAATTAAAAAAAAAAATCACAATTGAGTAACAGTATCTTGGACCTGGTGTATGTTAACTACTGTATTAGCAACCTGACATTTCTCATCAAAAGCCCGGCAGCATTAAAATTACACAAAAGGTCAGTGTTTCTTTATAAATACGCGACTAATTAAGGATATTTCCTAACACAGTTTTACACCAAACTGATTGATGAAACTCATTCGGATCACATTTCTAGGCTGTGGCCAGTTCTATCTGGAAGAACCAACCTTTGATGGGCGGTGTAATTTGGAGAAGGCAGGGCCATTATGCATTTATGTAATTATTTAGACTGTTACATAATCTTCAGGTCAGAGTGGGGGGTGAGGGTAAGACAGGATGGGGGGGGGGGGGTTGAGGGTGTGCGTGTAGTTTTTTTTATTATTGTATTTTTAGGCATTTTACTGTACTGATATTAAGGTGAAAATTAAAATAAAACGTTTCGCTTCCACCCACTCCACTTCAACACACACACACACACACACACACACACACACACACACACACACACACACTGACACCTCCTCTTAGTCACCCTCATTCATAAAATATTGGAAATGTATGCAAGATCAGAGTGCTGGACTAAATTATATAAGTACACCATATGAAAAAAATATAATTTTAGGTCCATTTCCAGCTCTCTCCGCCTCTGCACACCTTCCCTTTCCATGTGACAGATGCTGCTGTAATGGGTTAGTCAGGACGCAGGGGAATGACATCACACTCTGAAAATAGAGACGAGCGTGATTTGTCCCGTTTTCAGACGGACCCACAGAGCGTGGGTGGTCGGCCAACCCTCGTCCCATCGACCGGCGAGAAGTTATCCCCGGGGTCTCTCCTCGCGTTTCCACATGCACCTTCGGCCCCTTCCCTCTGTGTGTGGCACACTTGAGGTTTCAACTATTTAGGATCTCAAATGCATTTTATCACATATCTATTATTAACTTCATGGCGTCTCTGGGGTTTTTTTTTTGGACTGTCTGTCGGGAAAAAGAATCAATTTGAACACATCCTCTTTTCCTCTGGGAAAATGTTGTTACACTGGGAATATCTGTGGTTTTCTAGTTAATTTATGGGCAGAAAAAAACCCCCAAACAAACAAAAAAAAAAACCACACACACCAAAAACCAAACAACACCCAGAGCTATTTTAACTGCTCAAGAGAGTATTTTTTGCACAAACGTTGAGTATTCATGCAAGGGGGTCACTGAGTGTGTTTTATTTTATTATTTATATAATTATTATTATTACTCCGAATGAGGTATACAGGGAGACAGTGTATTTAACCTGAAGCCAGAACACTGATAGCTCAAGGCCCCCAGATTAGTGACCTAATTTCCCCTTTAAAGAGCTTGGAGGGGCGTGTGCCTGTGTGTCTGTGTGTCTGTGTATGTGTGTGTGTGTGAGCGCTGAAAGGAAGAGTGATTCTGTGCGTGTGTGTCTGAGAAGGGAAAGAGGGGTATTAATCATAAGCTACAACCCAGCCCCCGAAAAAGCCCTTCGACATAAAGCAGCCCCTTCGACACTGATCTAAAGTCTGTTTGGTACTTATCCCTCTTTAATGTTTTTTTTTTCCTCTTTTCCTTCTCGCGGATGGGATTTGGGTCAAAGGGCGTCGGGAAGAGTTAAAATCCAGTCTAAACATCGACTGTCCTGACGATAGTACAGAGACCCTCACTTAACCGCCGCCCAACCTCGCACCTTCCCAACGGTGCGGTTGTTCGAGAGCTGCCGCTCTAGCCCCCCCCCCGAGCGTGATCACGAAGAACATAAAGCTCTTAGCGAGCCAATAGGATTACCTGTTGGTCACACAAACAAAAAGATCAACTCCTCAACAACAAGGAAACATAATGAACATACACAGATTAATACCATGTATGTTCATTGTTTTTTTTTTTCGGGGGGGGGGCACAGGATGCGTTTGATGTGTTATCGTGTAGGATGACTGAAAAAAATGTCATCATAAAGACCGACCTGTAGCTACATTTGTTTGTTACAAAACAAATAGCTTTTTTTCCTCGACAACAGTGGACACGTGACAAAACTATCTACATTTATGTTTTTTTCAGATTATTATTACTATTTAGTCATATAAGTATGTTTTATGATAAGATTTGTTTTATGATAAGATTTGTTTTTGTATAAACAATCTAATTGTATATTTTAAAATAAAAAAAAGAACAAGGCATTTCTAAAATGCTTCTAATTTTGCAAATTTTTCCAGCACACAGAAAAAATGGGTGGGTTGAAACAGCATTTAAAAACCCTTATCAGTTGGACCCTAAACAAAAGACCAATGTGGAAGCAGCAAACACACATTAAAGCTCCGTCAAGCCCTGAAGGTCCATGGAGGAAAAGAAAAAAAAAAAAAAAGAGGGAAAGAATAAGCAGTTCTCAGCGGGGTGCTCGATTCCTGCGTTTGAAGAATACACTGCATATCTGCTGGAATATTAGCACGACGTGGGTGGGTGGGTGGGAGTGACTCATCCCGCGTGGCTCAGGGACTGACTGAGACAGGAAGTGAGGTCACTAGCTGGAAGGATTACAGAGGAAGCCCACTCACTCTTAGCAGCTCCCCTGACGAGGGTCTGTCCTGAGGAATTTTCAGTAGGCAGTAGTCGACAAAGCTCCGGAAGGGGTCAGACCTGGGTAAAGAGGACAGGGGGAGGGAGGTTTTAGATTCGCCTTCTTATTTAAGTCAGAATAAGTTAAGCAAAAATAGCAGCGACAGTCTAATGATTGGCTGCCTTCGGCCGCACCCACAGCACTTACTGTCAATGAATGTTTAAATGTGACGAGTGATCTCTTCCTCTGTTGTGGTTTGTTTACCATATCAATGAATTAAACCAAAACAAGCCTATGTAATCTCTCAATGCAGCCCCATACAGAGTGTGAACCATACATGTATTATGTAAATATGTGGAGCAATAAAAATGTAGGCCACTGGAGCTGTGGAACACTGTGCCACTGATCTAAAAATAATATCATGATATATTCAATGCGGTGTGTTTAGGTCGTTAAAATAAAGTAGCCTATGACGGCGTTTAGGATGTTGATAGTCAACATGCACAATCAGGGTCACTGTGGGGTCAGCGAGTGCAACAAACCCCGGCAGCTCTCCCACCCCCTCGGCTCCACTTCAGCCCCTGCATCCAGTGTCCTCTGCGGTCAGCCAAGGTATGTCAAAAACTGTGTGTGTGTGTGTTTGTGTAGCGTAGTAGCGCTCTGGAGCCGATGTCTCCGCTGGTCTCATCTGGCGGGATGTTGCAAACGCCCCGGGCCGCAGCAGCTCCTCCAAAAATACCACAACGGCCCCGCGCAATCGCCTGCCCTGGCGCGATGTTAGAAACCACTGGTAATTCTTTTCTTTTCTTTTTTTTCAACAACACGCAACAAATTCTAACCTAAAAGATCCCCCTCCTGATGACTTGCTTTTTGTGTAAGAGCACAAAAATGTTCTTTTGTGCAGTGTAAAAATAAAGCCTCATTTATTTAGAACATGGGTGGAAGACACAGGAAGGCCACCGATGCCTTCGGGCTGCTCTGAGGCAGGTAGAGAGCAACATTTCAGCTGCTCGGCGCTGCTGTGCGGAGGATAGAAATTCTTGCAGCACGTTACGAGAAACGAACATCAGCATGACCCTGCATGCCGCAGATGTTGAATATTTCATTCATTTTCGTATCATGGCAGCGATTGCACGAAGTAAGTGCACTAAGGTGAATTACGGGGAGAGCATCATACATAGGGTTAATATCCCCCCCCCCCCACCCCCAACAGTCGCACCTTCCGTGCGATGTGTGAGCGGTGGCTACGGCGACTCAAGAGGAAGGGGGGATTGTTTTGCTGCCTCGACAGTTTCACGGCTGGTGTCCTTTTACAACCTTTTTTTTTGCCAATTTAGTTCATCGCCTTCTCGACACGTTTATACCGCTGCATATTTATCTACCTCTCTGCTGAGCCCACGTTTACATTGTCTCCTAACAGTTTCCTTCATTCCCTCGACATTTATATCCAGGTTTGTGAAATGCACGTGCATTCAGTAACTATGAGGGAACTATTATGTTGTGTAATATAAAGGTACTCTATAAACATATCAATGTGTATATGGAGTAATTATCTACTAGCGAATATAAAGGATACAAGGCAGAATGTGTTCAGAGTATTTACCTGTTAGTTGAAAAAATAAATCATGAAACAGCTTGGATGATAGAGTCAAAGTGTTAATATTCATGCCCCAGCTAACCTAAATCATTTGTTTATGGAATAATGACTCTTCCCAAAATAACACCTATTATGTTATTAATGTGTTTTTTTTTAACAAAACTTAAAAAAAAAAGAACCAAATCAGTCTTATTTCTTTACATAAAAAGAATATTTGCAGACAGATATATTCAGTATCAATGGAAATCAACAATTTCACATATAGTTTCTTAATTATAGCCAAACTAATAATGAAAATGTAAAATTTCATGATGATATCTGGCAGCACAAATGGTCTTGACTGAAAAAAAAGGTACTTCTTCTCCAACACTGGGGTTGGTGTTTTGCGAAGAGACAGCAAAGAGCTGTTTAAAAACCTGCTGGCCTAAATTAAATTGCTAAAGTTTTTTGATGTCTGGAAGGAGAGTCTCCAGAGAATCTATTAGCATCCACAGTCATGAGCTGTGAGGCTGAGAGCGGCATAAAGTAATGCATAAAGCAGGCTGTTTTTCCTGTATTACATCTCGAACACAGAGTCTGTCTACAAAGAAACATCGCTAGTTAGCATGGCAGACGGAAAAAAAAATATTGATATTTAAATCCTAGAATAATATTAGAACAATCACACAGCTTTACTTTAATGGTGATATACATTAAAATATGGCCAATATACCAGCGGGAACGGTGCGTGAATTTTCACGGTATTTCCTCCGCAGAGGTTTCTCAGGTAATTACATAAGAGACTTGAGAGAGTGACCCTGCACAACGGCAGTCACTCGGATCAAAGCTCGCCTGGGTCAACGCAGCGGCGTCTTACTCTGACTGAGCCCGGATTGGATTCAATTACATTACCAGTTTGGCATTGTCAGTTTGACGGATCAGCTTTTTGGACTATGCATTTAGAATTGAGGGATGTGGTAAACAATTTCGATATTCGGTAGAACTTTTCATATTTCCTCCAAGGCTGGGGGGTGTTCAACTCACCACTCATTGGACTGCAGTGTGGGAGAGTCGTTCTGGGCGATGTGATATAAGGCACTCATGGCGTTCATGTTGAACAAGGGCGGCTTACGCTCCGCTGAAATAAGAAAAAGAAGGGAGAGTTAGAGATTGGTGGAGAAGAGTGATGTTTTAGTGCCAATGCTTTCACTGTCACCCCAATTATGTTTCTCCTTATATGTGAAAAAGTTTACATTAACCATATGTTTTGTCCACTTGTTCCATGCATCACATTTAATCAGCTCAAGTCTGTTGAATTTCTGACTTTTTGGGCGTGTAAATAACCAGAAAGTTGTCGAGTCCTCACCAAGTTCAATACAGGTGATACCCAGGGACCAGATGTCCACCTTCCCCTCGTACTGACCCTCGTCCATGGCTAGGATGACTTCTGGGGCCATCCTGAGGACAGAGAGAAGGATATGCAAATGCACACACACACATACACATCAAATACACACACACACACACACACACACACACACACACACACACACACACACAAACACACACACACACACACACAGTTTAGTGAGTATGAGGTAAAATCCATGAAAATGTTATAATCTGCTAAGCCTCTCATAGCTTTTAAAGACTCTGGTATGCTGTGATAGCAGCTCAGTTTTTGGAATATATCTGTTTCTGTAAACGTGGAGCACGACGACTTGTGTGTGTGTGTGTGTGTGTCTGTCTGAGATTTTAACATGACGAGTGAGACTAAGTTGCACTGTTGGCTGCTCACGACCATCCATCACTAGTCCAGCTGTTTGCATGATGATTTCATTCGCCATCAAAGCTGCCAAGAGTGTGTGTGAGTGAATATTTTGGCGGATAATGTGGAGCAGATGACTTCTATATTAGAGGCAAACAACAGAGGAGGTTAAGGCGGCTTCTGTTGCAATATATATCAGACCGGCTAGACTGAGACATAAACCCACTGCTGGACTACAGCAAACTGAGGATGTGAACGAGGAAAATTGTTGTCTATGGCTTGTCTGGTAAGCACTCACCAGTAAGGTGTTCCCACAAAGGAGTTGGCAGGTGAGGCAATGGAGGCAGAGCCGAAGTCGGCCAGTTTGACCTGACCAAGCTCAGTCAGTAGGATGTTACCGGCTTTCACGTCTCTGGATGGGAAGAGAGGGATGAAGGGAGTGAGCGTATGAAGGGAAGACAAAGGCACAGCAGGCAAGGGAACCCACATCAGTTCCAAGAACACGTTATGATTATGCATGTGTACCAGTCAACTACATGTCATGTATACATATCATCATACAGAAAATTAAACACCATATATGACACCAGTTATGTAATGCACGTCTGCAAATGAAGATAAGAGCTTCCTTATCTTCGCTGAGACCAGTGATGACAAAAGGATTCGTACAGCACCACAGATGGATGCCAAAGATAATACTGTGGGCACCATTTGGACGGGAGGTTTTGTAACCACCTCACAGTGATGTTCAAAGAGGAATGAAAAATACAAGTACAGACGTGAGATTTTAAACGCCGCGATTAATAGGGAGGACACGGGTGTCTCTTGACTCATTTTATCATGTTTTCGCTAAAGTCACCTTGTGTCCTTTTGGGGGGGGGGGCGGGGGGGGTTCAAGCAAGGGCACAAACCAACTCACCTGTGAATCATATTATGGGAATGTAGGTAAGCCAGTCCTAGCAAGGCACCATGGGTAATGGCAGCAATTTCCACCTCTTGGAGTGGTTTCTTGTGAACTTAGGGAGAAATAAGAACGGTGGAAATAAGCAGGAATTCTCTGGAGACCTAAATGACGTAATGATCAACTATAACAATTCCACACAAAGGCACAAAAAACAAAGATCCTGCATAACGGTATGAGGCGCAGACCCGATGGCTGATCGAGGTCTTGGCAACCAAAACATCACAGTTCTAGGCAAATAAAACAAACAAAAACAAATAAATGAATAAATAAATAAAACAAACAAATAAAATAAACTGTTTCAATCTGTCCTGCTGATAGAGCAATAACAAAGTACTCCCTCGGCATCTACCATATGGATTAACATGTAAACAGTTGTGATATGGGCTCCTGCGCCGACTCCCTCTGGACTGCCTCAGCACAGGACAACTACGCCCCAAGGCAAACAGGTCACAGCAGAAACACTCACTGAGAAATTTTTATACAGGCCGAAGTCCAGAAAAACAGGCCAGGGCCAACTGTCAAGACAGTGTGTCTACATCAGTGATTAGTACACACACAGAGGCTTAAAATAACACATTGGGCCAGCGGTTCAGGACTTTGAGCTTAGAAACCCGGAAAATGCATGTTTCACACCAAGCACGTACAGAGTATATTGCTTTATATGTTTGTTTTTAATTTTTTTTGTAAGCCTCACGTATCTGACATCATAATCATAGCCACAGGAAATAATCATAGATCATGAGGTTTTATGGGTTTTTCTAAAGAGAAATGGTGGCATCTGATAGCGGGCAGTTCCCCATGTCTGATGCGTCAAGCAAAAACCCAGAGAAGTTAGGGCAAGAATAATGCTGTCTGACATCCGTGTTCAGCTACCGTGCTACAAAGAGGGGAAATGAGGTAGAGAATACAGACGAGTCTACTGCCGTCAACTGAGCCTACAGCAGTGTCAAAAAAACAAATAAAAAAAGCAGTAAACTTAAAATTTTGGCTATGATGAGGAGTTTCTTAAACCTACAAGAAGTTACAAAATATAAGTGTGATTTTCATGACCCCCCCAGTTGTGGAAGGGCTTCTCTTATCACTTGGCCTGAAAAACTACCTCAAACTGGTCACATATTGTCATTCTATATGTTCTCTAAAGGAATAGGTTTGACGGGGTTTTTTTTGTGTGTGATGAGTAACCACCTCTGCATCTCTGGTCAACTCAGCATTAAGATTTTAAACGGATAGAAACAGGGTAGGTAGGCTGGTTAGGCTCACTGATTAACATGTTACATCATATTTGATTGATCTGTACAACAACCCTTATGTAAAAGACTAAGTTTAGGATATACGAGGGGGTTTGGAAACTATTTTGTGGTCTTTCTCTGTCACTTCCTGTAAAGATCTTTAGGTAAACAGCCTGGCACCGGCAATAAAAACAGTTTAATTATGCATTCTTGAAAAAAAAGGTGCGCACATTAAACATTGATAAACACACTTACCCTCTAGTAAATCTGACGCGGAGCCCAGGCAGTACTCCATCACCAGCTGAAACAGAGCACAGTTACAGCTGAACGACCACTCATTCGCGTGGGGTGCACTCGATCATAAAAACATCCCGGGACACAAGGCTTTGAGGCAATTTTCAGCGAAAAAAAAACCCAACTTGTTAGGTTTTTCTCAGCTGCACACTGATCCCATTATAATTTCAACAATGGATACAACATATGCATAAAAAAACAGTTGTAGGCAGAAGGAAAAAAGAGCCAGAGGGGCTTGAGAGTAAATTAAGACAGGGAGGATGGGATGAAAAAGATGAACTGACAGTTTATCTTTCCAAAAACTGCGAGAGGAGGACTAGGACAAAAGAGAGACCACTAACCCAGGCAGTGTTGTCCTTCAAGTAGCAGCCTTTGTACTCAATTGTGTTGGGGTGTCGCAGCTGTACCAAAAACTTGACCTCTTTAATGATGTCCTGCCACTTCTGCCAAAAGAAAAATTCAGATTGATGGTCAAACGCTTACAGGTACAATCACAGAAACACACACGTGGGCATCGCTGTGACTCTGATTACAACGGCCCAGCTGGCCTCATTGTAGTAACCACTCGCACACAAGTGTTATGGCTTTTTATACATCCGTTACCGTTGTACATAGACAGAAAATGAATTTTTTTCCCTGTTTTTTTTTTTTTTCCCTTTTTAAAATAGCACTGCACCACCATCAACACTAAATAGAGCAAAAGAGTACACACAACTGAAACTACTTAGAAAGAGCCCGACAGTGTCAAGCAGAAGCCCTCACACAAAAACCATTCCTCACAGGTTTATAAAAAGAAAGTTCACTTTACCACAGGGATGTGGGCTCAAGTTCAGCTGTAATCACATAGGACGCCTTCCGAAATACGCTGATTGCCGTGAGCCTGAACTTTCTCAGTGGTTTTCAACTTGAGGGATGCACATGTTTGTTCCATATTTTGCATCTGGTGGTGACTTTTTGTTTTTATGTTATTTTTTTCCCTTAACTAACCATCAAAAATGAGACTTCTCACAAGCCAGAGCTTAGTTTTGTGCGAAGTAGTAATGAGAATGGTATACCACTGCCTTTGCATTTTTAGCGCTTGCTCTCCCTGTTCTAGATTTGTGCCCGAGCACGTGAAATAAATGTTATGTGATGGCATCGGAACCAAATGCCCTGTTGACCCTGAGCTTTTTTCCGTGACACGGGATCAAAGACACAACCACCAAACTTTGGCGGTGCGATTACAGTGGCACCTTTGTTTTTGAATACAACAAGGCTCGCTTTGGTTGTTCGTCGTCATTGTGTTCCTGCGTGCGTGTCCTTTCTTACCTCGGTAGTCTGCTTGCCATTATAGGACATCTTTTTGATGGCCACCACCTCGTTGGAGTAAGAGTTACGTGCCTGAGGGATTGGAAAAAATGGAAGAGGTCAGAGTCTATTAGATTCTTGAAAGTTGGACCCCCCCCCCCCCAAAAAAAAAACCCCATAAGCAAAAAGAGCACCCACATACACTTATACTGTAATTCTCCCACAAGACATCACAGGACTTTGTCCCATGGCCATAAAGCTCTATAAAAAGAACTTGGCATTAATAAATTAGAAACTGACACACTTTATAAAGAGGTAACACACAGCGTAAAAGCATAACTATACTGTTGTATATAGAGATCCTGATGCCTGATTAATCAGTGTAACCAGTGGTTTTCTGTTTAAAATGTCATTACGGAAGCAGCTTAGAGAGCCAGTGAAATGAATATGCACTGTATATAAAAACAAGTATTTTTTACAAAAACATCACATGCAATATTGTCCCATATTACAACAGAACAGTACAGAAGCCAACGAATCCTGTAAATTGAAAAAGGAATTAGTTTGCCGCTGGACTGTAACTTATGTATTGCTTCAAGGGAGGGTGAGATAGAGGTGAGCCAGGCAGATTCCATGCATGCAAAACACCCACAGAGCAACACATTCACAACAGAGTGATACAGGCAGCAACAGGTTCTCTCATTTGAATTTAAACAAATTTCCACCCAACCGAAGCACTCAACGGTGTGTGATTTGGGGGGGGGGCACACCATAGCGACCGCAAGGGTTTTGCCCATGTTAAACCCACGGTGTTAACCTTGGGGGGGCATTTGACCTTAGGCGGCTCAGCCTAAGCCTTCATCTCAGGCTTCATCCCACTTACAAATGAATGAGAATTTCATATTGAGATTCAAATGGAATTACAGTAACAGCAGGCAACAGAGTATTCCATTTGACTTTTTTTTCCCCCCTGGATTCATTTGATCCCTATGATTGTCTGTCACTATGAGCGTAATAGTCATTCCCTTTGGATGTAGTATATAGACCAATGGCAATAGAGAAGAGGAAAAAAAAATTCATGTATGCTTAAATATTGAAACGTATTCAGGCTAATTGTCATTGCAGAATAAAGGGAGTGTATCCATGATTACAAAAGACTAATTCACTCAAAATACACTATAGTGGTGTGTATGCAAAGCCCCTGGCTGATGGGCATGCGTACTTGGAGGGAATTGAACATGTCCTTTGCTATAATGGAGTTTCTCCATAGTTTTCCCTTTCATTACCTATGAATGCACATACATTACAAATGCATAAATTTATCTGACTATGAATTCATGTACATGAATAACCTAGAGAACATTTACAGTGGAAGTCACTGCAGCCCTCTCTCTTGCATTTAACCAGGATCCACTTTGTACAGCATTAGCGCTGCAGACATTTATTCCCTAAATGTTTGAAAGTGCAGCCAAACCAAAGTATTGTATAAAAACACAGCTTATTGCCTGAGGTGGCTCAGCAGATCAGTGGTTGCAACATTGCCTCAGTGCAAGAGGGTCTGAAGGGGTTTTCATGTTCCTCCAATGTTCCCGTTGGTTTTCAGGAGCGCTCAGAGATTTCTCCCAACGGTGCGCTGTACGCGAGGGCAATGCTTCCACAGAGGATAGGGCCTGTGCTTTTGCAATTTCACTGTAATTTTGGTTTCTAAAATTTCTTTGTCCTCCAGCTGCCCAGCTGCTAAAATAAATTGTGAAAAAATTTTTGATGTTCTCCTGTGAGTCACGGTCAAATATTACAGCGTGCTCAAAGCAATAAGCTTAATGAGCAGCAGCGAGTGATTTGCACTGGGTTTTGCTGCTCAGGCTACATGCAGGATACCCTGTTTTCTGGATGGAGGTTATCTGGACTGTACTGTTTGCTGTGTGAGATGAAAAACAGCAGACACTGCTCTAAAGAAAAAAAACAGAAAAACACAAAAAGACTAATTTATCGCCTCAGAGTGTTTTTCAGGTTAAAAAACGTATTTTAATCAATGTTAACATTCTCCAAAAGGATGCTACACTTAGACATCAATCAAAGACAAGGCAATGAGACTGAAAATGCAACTATGATTTTAAATATGGGTGGCAATGAATTGATTTACACACACATTTCTATATATAGTTTTTGTTATACCCACATGACAACCAATGCCATCATGTGTTTTTTGCTATGCATAGTCATGCATCCTCTATATCTTTTTTTAGCAGACAAGTCATTTTTTTTAACTTTGATGAAAATGAACTTCATTATCTGGAAAGAAAAAAATAAAACAAAAGCAAGCCACGGAACACTTTCACTAGAGCAGTTCAGGCTAACAGCTAAAGCTAGAAGTGTAGCAGTTGTAATGCGGACAGCAAAAGTGTGTCAGTGAGCACTGGCATCAGGGCAGGATTTAGACACGCACTGGAGCCTGTTGGCCAGACGGACATGGGCACCAGGGCTACTAGTGATGTGTTGGGGCCGTGTACGTGTGTGTGTGTTTGTGTGTATGTTGTTTTTATGTGTGTGTGTGTGTGTGTGTGTGTGTGTGTGTGTGTGTGTGTGTAAATGACATGGGATAGAAGGGGATAGTGAAGCCCTGGCAGCTCAGAAAATCCTGCCCTGCTATTGACAGCTTCTCTGTTTTTCTATACCAAGAGAACAGCTGTCTTAGGAGGGAGGAGGCTTATCGCCCCCAGCCTTGCATCTGGGGGGGGGGGGGGGTAAGAGTGGAGAGATGCAGCAAGCTTTCAAACTCCTCTCCACACAGCTTTAGAATCAAAGGCCTGATGAGTAATTAGTGATGATGAGATTAATAAGAAAGGCTACAGAGAAAGTGCTGAGAGGGGATCTACCTCCACTTAGTTGTATTCAGAGAGCCATAATGTAGCAGGCTACACTTACAATGTGTATACAAATCAGTGAATCAATAACTGAATATTCAGGGTAACTATTTGATAAATAAAGCTGTAGTCGCATACTAATAATCATCATGTTGTAAAAGGCTAAGAGCACCTTGCTTAGTGGCAGTTTGACTTTTAAATGGTCCTGCTTCTCATTAACATTGCATTTTTCTGAACTATGAAACTCAAGCTAAATGAACCAGCCCAATAAATTCCAATAAAGCAAATAAATTCTGATTAATCAATCCCACAAATTCAATAACTTTAAAAACTTTTCACTGCCTTCAGGGTCCAGTCATATTCTATGAACTTTAAATAAAAATGTTTACTGGATTCCTCAAGCAAATGCTTGTGAAAAGCTACTCTTATTCCATGACTGTCATCTGAAATACCCTGATAATGCAGCCATAACAATGTGAAGGCCATTTTTTTCATTTCCTATACAATCTAACTAAGGATCTCTGCACACTTAGCTCAACAGGGGACATCCATGAAGCACCTACATTCCTGTTAAGATGACTTCCCTCAATCTGTGCTCAAAAGTTGGCACTTACAAAGTAGACGGCACCAAAGCTGCCATGTCCGATCTCGTGCAGATCGCAGAAGACGTCCTCGGGGTCATCTTTGAAGAAGAGGTCGGCCAGCTCGGGGTCCTTCGGCACTCCTTTCCGTGTGGACGACGGCATTATGGGCTGGACATGGGCTAGGCGGCAGGGACCGCGCTCACATACACACTACTGCTGCTGCTGCTGCTGCTGCTGCTGCTGCTGCTACCGCCACCAGATGTCCACGATGGGCCCGGCATTGGCCAGCTAGACCTGGGAGACAGAACAGGGGACAAGACACATGATGAGCAGACACTTCTATTATTGTACACTGCGACGGACAAGATTATCACATTGGTTTACTTTAGGCCAACCACGCAGATCCTCTTTCATGGTGCTGCCAGAAAACACATCACTTCCTGTGTGCAAGACAATCTTTACTTGACCCCAGAAAGCAAATATACAAACTGTTATGAACAGAGTTTGAGGCATCTACCTCTTAATATAACAGTGTCATATTAATTGCTATGTATTTAAACCAGTAACATGCATCATAAAGCCTTACTTTACACTAACACATACACAACTTTGGTTGGTCATTGATAATGGGGAACTTCCAACATTGTTTGATCAACTGTAACTTTACAGTTCCTTCGAAGACTATCCACATTTGTGTGTGTGTGTGTGTGTGTGTGTGTGTGTGTGTGTGCGTCTCTGTCTGTGTGTGTCTGTGTTCTGCATCTCATGGACAGTTGATAGATGACGAGACAGGAAAAAAGACAGTCATCTGATGACAGTGAGCTGACAAGTCCTGCTGCTCATCCTAGTCACAGTCGCACTTGCTCCCATAAACATGTGAACACACACACACACACACACACACACACACACACACACACACACACACACACACGACAGCTGAAGCTGAGTCAGTGATGCACCATTTCCACACATGTACTCAGTGTAACATTTGCCCATGTTTGTGCAGACACACACACGCATGCACACGCACGCACACACACACACGCACGCACGCACATACACACACAAATGCTTAATGTTTTGTATCACAAGGCTACAGCCAGGCCGTGAAGCGTGTACGCATCTTGGACACCCTGCTCCAGTTAGCTCCGCTGCACATGCAACACACACACACACACACACACACCCACACACACACACACACACACACACACACACACACAAAGTAACACATTATCTCTCTCATAACCGTTTCTCTCTCTCTCTCTCTCTCTCTCTCTCTCTTTACCATGAAAGTCTCTATGCAACATCGGCCAGATGCAGCAGGCAAAATCTGGCTCCATAGGCCAGCCCCACACAGAGCGAGCTGACATACAGGCAGAGGCAGCAGGACACACAGCTACCCAGGCCAAGACACTAAGCATCAGCATCATCCTAATCCCCAGCTCTTAAAGGGATCTAAGCCATTGCACCCACTCCAAAAATATCAGTCTTAAAGGCAGAGTCCTGTGCCCTCTCTCTCTCATGTCACCAGATGCATAAAGATGGTCTTCTCGAGGCTTTTCAGGGCATAATATTAGGCACAGTACGGGAATCCAGGGCTGCGGTGATTCACCGGGGAACTCGGACAATGACATTAATGGGGACATCCCGATTCCGAATTTTTTTGCCATACATATCCACACATTGCATCATGTTTTGGTAAAATCCAACCAAACAGAGCATCCCAGTGTTTTTTTTTAAAAAAAAGCAAACTTTGTCTAGATGTTGTAAAAGTGGTCTCAAGGTTTGGCATCATCGCTCACTCATAAGAGAAACACAAGGCTCGAGGCGGCTTGAGGCCATCCTGCAAGCGCTCGTGTGTTCAAGGCCTCGGTCAAGAGGTGCGGGTTGATTGTAAGCTTGCAGGGTCAAAGGAAATGATTTTGCAGGCAGCCTGGCTCCAAATGTTTCTTTTGTCAACAGTGCCTTTATAATTGGATAATTAGAATTATTTGTTCTCGCATTTATTTCCCAAAAGGAGGTGAAAGTGGTGTGTTGGCCGAGAAAAAACCCCAACGGGGAGACAAACGCTGCCTCTCGCCTGGAGACGGAAAGGCCTCCCGAAGCGCCGTGCCAGAGCCTGTTACCATCTACAAAGCCGTTTCAACATCTCAGAATGAGGAATGGCAGCTAGTGGTAGTGTAGCCTCAACAAAGTCAATTTGATGCCTTTGAGGTCTGATTTATCTCTGAGACTCTTCCAAAAACAAAACAAAAACCAGCGGTTGTCACGTAAACAACAGGCACGGTTTCAGTTCAACTGCTCACATAATGTGAAAGATCCTGTTTGCAGGCATTCATGCTTATTGCCTGAAGGCATCCGTTGGTTGTGGTGGCTTTCCTGAGAAAGCACAGAAGCCCTCAGCTGAGGCCTTCATGCCTTCGACAGAGGTGTGACAAATGATCAGCGAGCTACAGAGGACGGCGTAGCCATTTAACTGTATGCATACGACCTGTAGTCTACAGATTTATTTATATACTATTCATGGTTACTGGCAGTCCAATGAACACCCCGTAGTTAAACTTCCAATAATTTCTCAGGCTCCGTGCCTGTTTGCCTTTCCTTGGATGTTTCATGTGATTCTTTAGAGCTCTGATCAATGGACTTCCTCGGTACTAAAGGCTGTAAATTATCCATCGTTTCTAGCAATGAAAGCATGTGAAGAATGAATTGGTTTCTTGATTAATCAATTTGTCTGTAGGATGTCAGAAAATTCTGAAAATGCTAATTGCAATTAATCAACGCCGGAGTTGACGTCTTGAAATTACCTGCCTTGCCGTGGTAGAGAATAAATGTGTATATTTACTCTGGAACTGAACTTAAGTACTTCTTTTTTTAACCTTATGAGTATTTACTTTTTATGCCACATCACACTGCAACTCATTCAGATTTCCAAGGGAAATATTGCACTTTACTACATTTTTTCCCCTGAGTTATAGTTCCAAGTTACTATTCAGATTGGTACTTATCTCATACAAAAGAAAAGTTTAGAAATTATAATGTGTTGTTATAGATCAAAGAGCATATGATTCAATTGAACTTAACTCCACCTTTACCAACTACAACATTAAAATACCACTCGTGTTAATACATCAGTAACAATCCTCCAATAATATAATTATGTAATACAGACAGGGATCAGTTTGAATAATGAGTATTGTTACCTTTAATATTTTAAATACATTTTGTTGCCAATATTTCTGTACTTTTGCTTCCGAAACATTTTGAATACAGGACCTTTCCTTGTATTTTTTTTTTTTAAACTATGTCGTATTTCTACTTCTACTTTTATAGGGTCAAATTCTCTAAATACTTCTTGCACTGCTGCAACATTGCAAAACCCAAAGATATGCAGCAACTATTATATAAGACAAAGAAATGAGGCAAGTCTTCACATTTGAGAGGTCAGAACCATTGGATGTCAGAACAGTTGCCAATTCATTTTCTGATTACTGATTAATTAACTAATCAACTAATTATTCCAGCTTTACATAGCACGATTGTCTGCTTTTTCACTAAATTAGGTAATAAAACGAAACATAAAAGGGCCTGAACTCATATGTGTGTTCATGCTTGTGTGTTTTGCTGCCTGTATTTATTTCTTTGAGTTTAAAATGTGTAAACCTGTATTTATATGTTTACCTAGAGTATGAGCTGGTACATGTCCCTGTGTGTTAGTGCATCCGAGTGTGTGTATGTGTGTGTCTCCTGGTTGCATCAGCGCTGTCCATCTCTTATCTCTCCTGCTTGAGCGTTCTGGAGAAATACTGAATTAACATGACACAACGCCCCCCCCCCCATCTCAACCCTGTCCCCATCCCAAACACACCTAGAGGACACACACACACACACACACACACACTCACACACACACACAGACACACACACACACAAACACGCAAACACACACACACACACGCAAACACACACTGCTCTCACTAATAGGAAACGAGACAAGAATGAGAAGGTCACAAAATAACATAAAAACAAAAGAGTGAGAAAACTGGAGAGAGAAGATTTGACGGACAGATAGAAAGGGAAACAGGTCTATAAAGTAAACAAAAGCAGCTTTACCCCATGTGACAGAGCTTTGAAAGAATATCTGAACCACAAGGATGCAGAGTCGGTTGAAGAGTGAAAGACAGAGCAAATGCACACTGAAGTCACATGATCACTCTGGAGGCTGCACACCTCCCTCTCACCCTCTTTCTTTTTCACTCCTCTTCCTCCTCTTCCTCCTCTCGTAAGATGTGTGAAGTGATGCAATGTGGCAACAACAGGTTGTAACAAGGGGGGCTCAGTAAAGCTGTTACTAGTCCAGCAAAGCCCAATGCTCGGACAGTTAGCTCCCTGCGTGTGTGTATGTGAGTGTGTATGTGAGTGTGTGTATGTGCAGGCGCATGCGGTTACTGTGGATCTATGAATGGCATTGTGCTGAGGGAGAGAGCTGATTAGGCAAATGGCTTAGACAGATTAAATGCTCCGTGTGTGAGTGTGAATTCTTTACTACATGTGCACTACTACACACCGCATGATACCGTACTTATATGTAGGTGTGCATTGGTGTGTATGTTCATGGATAGCACGCGCCTTGCATGCATCACTGTTGTCTGAATAAATGAAACTGTGAGTGTGTGGGTTAATGTGGGGGTGCGTAATGGGGCTATAGGATTTGCTATATACAATGAACTACATATCATAAAAGCAAATTATACGTAGAAGGGATTATGTGGTTAATGCTAATCTAGCCTGGACTATACACACAAACACACAGCTGAAAACACTGTAGGAATTCAATTTTTTTTGTAGGACAATTATAAGGGTATTCCACCGAAAGTCTTTGCAACTAAAAGCTTAAAGTTTTGACAATTTCCGGATCAAGAAATTTCAAAACACAAAATTAAGTTAAGATTTTCTCTACATTTTACTCTGGCTTCATTGAGGAAAAAAAAAAGAAAAAGGTCAGAGTTACTCAACAGTAACTGGCTGAGATCCAATATCTCACAAAGGCCACTGAAATTACTTTTGAAGTCAGTACAGCAAAAAAAATCTCATAACACATAAACACAAGCTCTCCAGTGGTTCTACCTGTACACAAACACATGCAAGCATATACATGTTAATGTGAGGCCAAACTTCGACATGGATACGCAGGAAACACACAAACCGAAGCACATATACAAACATACTCACACACACACACACACACACACACACCCTCACAGCCCCAGGCCCCCGTGTTGGTGTTGTTATGACTAATTGATGTAAGAGCATGTTGTTGTAGGACTAAGTCCACCAGGCCGGTGGATATGGCTCTACCATGTGCTACAACAGTTATATTTAACTGGGACACCACATTGTCTACTCCTTGCCAACTAATACAAAAAAAAGATAAATACATCACAAACAGGAAGATCCATCCACAAATCCAAGGTAGATCCACAGTAATCATTTAATTTTATGCAAATTTTGACGGAATTAAAAAAACAAACAAACAAACAAAAGGTTTAAAAATAAAATCAAAAATTAAAAAGGTTTAAAAATATCTGTTCAAACCGAGCCACAGTCTGCAACCTGACTGGGAAAAAGTTTAGTCTAATCACACACCTGAAAACAGGGTCATGTGAGGCTTTTCACGACATTTTGAACTAAAACTACCTCGACTGACATGTTTTGCAAAAATAATAAGATTTAGAAAAAATAAATAATCTTCTTTCAAATAAGCCAAGAAAGGTTGGACAGGGAATTAACAGAGAATTAACAGGGAAGGCACACAGGAAAAATAATTTTCAAAAAAAATATGTTGACACTGTACATGTACCTTTGTAGACAATATGGATGCATGTGACAGATCACACATCTAGGACACATATAAGATAAAGTTTGATGGAAAACAACTTGACAGAAACTCCAAGTTTCTTCTGTGCTGACATTTGCAAAGTGATTTATCTGTTTCTTTCTCCATCTTCTGCTCCACTTATTCTTTCATTGTTCTCTCATACATCCACCAACTGTTTAACACTTTTTCTTCAATTCTCTTTGTGACTGCCCTCACTCTTATCAGTTTCTTTAGAGAGAAAAAACAAGGAAGAAATAGGAAGAAAACATGAATTTCTTATCTTTCATTTTAAAGTCCGTCTCCTGGGTTTGCCAGTATTCAAAGCTCTTACGAGGGTGCAAGTACAGTACATCCTTCTGGTGTTGTGTGTGTACTGTATGAAAATGTATGTATTCCCATGAAAGTACAGTATGTCTTTGCCTACTCATGTTCATATTTGTAGGAAGCACATAAGAGTCTAAATGTGTGTGTCTGTTCATGTGCGTGTATATTTGTGTATGTGTGTGTATGTGCGTGTATGGTCGGGGGGGGTGGTAGCAGCTTACTGGCCCCCCTCTCAGCTTTAGACAGGAACAGGAATTAGGCAGACTGTGGGAATTCTTGCTGGAATTCAAATCGCCAGCTCTAATCAGAAACGGAAAAAAAAAACAAAACAAAAAAAAAACAAAACAAAAAAACGGGTAAATCTGCCAAACTGTGTGTTGAGACATTTGTGTGAGGATAGTGTGTGTGTGTGTGTGTGTGTGTGTGTGTGCGCGTGCAAGAAAGACAGAAGGAATAAGGATTACGTAATGATCCCTCTCCATTAACTTCTATCATAACGAGAGCATGTTAAGAGCTCTGCACTTTGTGTGTGAAGGTTCACATTTGCTGTAGGAGCGAGCCTGGCTCACACACTCGGTAGTAAAATAAAATTAAAAATAAATAAATAAATAAAAATCACTGAACTTCAGTAATTGTGTCTAATAAAAACTTAAAGAGCGTGAGCAGCTAGAGCCTCACATCTCACCGGACTGTGAGGTCCCTGATGGTTGCTGTGTGTGTGTGTGTGTGTGTGTGTGTGTGTGTGTGTGTGTGTGAGTGAGTGTGAGAGAGACGTCTGCGTGCGTTTGTGTGCGTGCGTGCCATTAAATGGGTCAGCCTCGTTATGAATAATATAGAGGCCTATTTAAATGCAAGATGCAGGGTTGTATATTCAAGGGACCAGCTGTGATAGGATTGTTTCGTATCAATGGGAAAATCTGAGAGCGACTTCTCAACCCCCCCCGGCCCGAATGAAGCGCATGGCCACGCATGGATGTGAAGTCCAGGTATTCACGCACGCACGCACGCTGGCAGGACCACAGTAACACAACAGCTTGATTCCTCCAGACTGGAGTCACCATCACTACGTCAAATTTATTCAGTATTTTTTTTTTGAGCAGTATCCACACTCAAAATTTCTACGCTTAGTGCTTCATCTGATACACGCAGTAAACCTTCTCATTACTTCGAAATAGCTGAGTATTACACTGCTCCTATATTCATTCTCATATGAAACCCTCAGATCGGGATCCCGAGGCCTTCGTCTAATCATCGGGCGAGATCACGTAGCGCCGCGCGGGCCACTGTTTTCCTGAGGAGGGAGCAAAGACTATGGACGTGGCATCTGTGGGCGTCACAGGACGCTCGAAGTTGAGTTGGTTCGGCTTTGAACATGTTTGGCATGTTTTGTATTTGTTTTTTTTATGTACTAACAATGAGCTGTCAGCTTACTGTAACCTGAGAGCAAATGGTGGTGGACTAAAATAAATAAACAAATAAAGAACATTCTCCATGTTAGTTACTAGAACTGAACTCCAGAACTCCGATTTCCAGGACACTCCGTTTGAATCATACCATGACCTTAACAGAAATACGACAGTGTGGGAAAAATATTTTTTCTACAACTCCGATGCCCAAAAAAAGAGGCCTTATCAGGCAAATAGGTGAAAACACCTGTATGGATTGACCATGGGTTTGTGGAGTCTTTGAGCCAGCACAGGCCTTAGTGTTGACTTTATTGTGGAATCGGACGGCCAGAGCCAGTCATAACCTCAGAGGTGCTGTGCCAACAGGTCAACGAGCCTAACAGTGAGGGGAGGCTCCTACATTCGAAAAACACCCCGTATCTTGCTTCGAGCGCCGTTCACTATCAGAAAACTTTTTTTCCAATCCGCCACACCCGATCCCTTAAAGCTGTTTCTCCAACTCAGGGCGTGACTTGGCAGCAAGACTTGCCCACGGCACAGAATGTACACTTATGCCCGACTTTCCGCTGGATCTGGCGACCGCTGTTGGCTATCAGCGCCACGATGACAAGTTGACAGAAGGATTTACATTATCGCCCAATTCAGAAAAGACACACAAACCACGGGCAAACCCTGGGCTTCCTTCAGTCACTCCAGCTTTAAGATGCCTGAGCGAGCTGACGAAAGAAAGAAATATTTCAAAACCAAATAAAGAAGAGACCAGCAGGGCTTTAGAAACAATGGTTTAAAAAAAAAAAAAAAAAAAAAGGGGGGGCTGACATTATCCACTACAATCTACTTAAATATTGAAATTTTAGTAATTTACCAAACACAAACACAATGACTAGCCTTTACCTAGCTACATCCAGGTAGCAGAGACATATAGCTGCAAAATTCAAATGCTTAGATAATGTCAACCGCAAAACTGGTCTTGATCTTTTTTTTTTTTTGAAAAATGCCAAAAGCAACCTCAGACAGTTAAGCTGCGGAAAATAACCACACACAGGAATTCACATGTGAACGCACACACACACACACACACACACACACACACACACACACACACTTGAGAAAGTTATGGCATACAGTAGGCGCCAGAGAAACTTTGCCTCCCTCCAGACTCGGCTTTAATTCAGTGTGACAGTGGGCTGGTTAGCTGTTAGGTACATCAGCGAGCCGTCAGGGCAGCGAAGCTTTTATTACGAGGCAAACAAGACCCACTTTACAGTCGGCTGAAGCCTGCGCTGGATGTCTAACTGTGACACGGGAGGGGATTTTTGACACATACACACACAAACACGCATGCATGAGCGAGCGCGCCCACACACAAACACACACACACAAATGCCTTTACTGTACAGAGAGTGAAACAGAATGAGCTGCAGGGCGACCTCAATGAGACAAGTCAGTGAAATCACCTGTATAGCTTGTAAGACATTCTGACATTTTTCAGTTAACTCACTCGCAAACTGGAAGTTGTTATCAAATTAAAGATGTGAGGACACTAAATGGGGTGCACCGATACAGAAGAATAATTGACATTGGAGTCAAACCTACCTGCAGGAAATGTGTTGGGGGGGGTGTCCGACCAGCCTCTGTCTCCTTCTCTTTCTCCCTGTCTCTCTCTCTCTCCTCAGTTAAAATCCAGAGTTGACGTCATGCCGACTTTCCTCATTACTGGAACAATACAGTACCTGAGGTCAGAGAGAGGCAGAGAATAAACAGCGGTTAGGGGATTGGATTAAATGGGTACGTTTAAGTAAGATACATTAGAAAATTGAGCCTTTGATGCGAACGGAGCTGAAATGATAGCTGATGAATGTAATGTTAATCAGCAGCAATTCTGATAATGGATTAATCATTTAAGTTCTGTTTTGTTTTTTTTTCTTTTAAGCAAAACTGAAAAAAATAAAAAATAAAAAAATAAATCCCCTGGTTCCACCACATGCAGAGTTGCTGGTCTATTTTCTGACATTTTATGCACCAAACATGTTTTCATACTAACTGAGAAAATAATCAGCAGTTTGATCTATAATTAAAATATTCATTAGTTCCGGCCACAAATGTGACTATTGTATGACAATGTTAAATAGAGGGTCTATATTTAAACACGGCCTCTTCACTTGTGTCTTTTTCACACACAGGATAATTTGATGCACTTTGTGGCTGAGTGTAACTTCTGCAAATACCAAAGTGCCAAAACAGTCTCCCCTTCCCTTTTTACAGAGATATCACCACACGCAGGAGAAGGTAGGACAAGACTGGCAGGAGACTCTACAAGCATATGCATTGCAATTCACATATTTTATATCACACAGCCCGATCCGGATGGTATAAGAAATTTGCAGGATTACTTTACAGCACAGAGGGTTGCTGCTTCGCAGCTCATAAAACATGAGAGGAGCAAGAGAGGAAAGTGATGTTCTTCCAGTACAAACAGAAGTAAAGCTTTCAGAATTTCCCACAATAGCAGATGGTGGAATGACTTAACAGCCTAGGAAAATCTCTTTAATGATTGTCAGTTATTATCCTCTCAGCAGCTCCAGGATCCACAGCAATGATTCCTTCTTTTATCAGCCTCAGGAAAGATGACATAACATAACCTAGAATACTTAGAGGTATCGTCTCTAACACAAGTATAAAATAAAAGTATCTCAGTTAGATGGTAAAAATACACTACACATGGTGTTGAGGTCTTAGAATGCTGCAAGTATCGCTTCATTTTGTATACGATAGACAATATCAGTTGATTTTCAACATCTGCTTGTCCATATTCAGGGTCAGAGGGAGCCCAGCATCTATCCCAGCATGCATTGGACAGTTGGTATCCCGGAGTAAATGTCTTGTGATTCTAAACAGGAGAAGTTGCCTCCAGTTTCAAGCTTAACATGTCCTCTTTCTCCTGCTTTCGAACGCACGAGTTCAAGGACACTACGCACAGCACCGTGGACAAACACAAGCTTTCCAAGCACCCACAAGCAGGCACAAGTACAATATCTTGCTTTCTCACACACACACACACACACACACACACACACACACACACAAGCACACACACACACGTCAAACGCGAGCGAGCTGTTCTGACAACGGAGCGCTGCCAGCTACTGGACTGTGTTTCATTATGACAAGCAGGTGGTGCAGCATCCAGAGCATTACCACTGAACACAACCTGACCCTCAGCTGTTCACATGGCAATTTGCAAGGCCATGCAAGCACACAATAAAACCAACTTTTGTCTAACAGTCAGGAAGTACATTAGACCCATTATTCAGTACATAAATGACCCTGTGACCTTTTGCTTTGAGTTACTTAATTCCTGTGTGGAATCCAATTTGAACTCCTTCCTTCTTCCTCTAATTCTTCGGCCTGCTCTTGTCTTACTGGTTTCACCCCCCCCCCCAAAAAAAGCGGCAGATTGGGTGCTTGGAAGAGCCGCATTCAATAATAAAAGACGAAGCAAGGATGGAGGGATGAGAGAGGAGGGATAAAAATGTATTGTGCCCCTTCTGAGTGTCCCTGAATGATTTATAACACAAACTGACGCTTGCATGAGCCTCTGGGAAAGTTGTGGCTGCACTTCTCCTCCTCCACGCTCACTCCACCCTGCCTGGCATTTGCGACCAGCCAACAACAGAAAGGCATAAATAGATGGAGAGGATGAGTGAGAAGAGAGTCAGAGTGTTTGTGCGTCTTTTACTCAGGTCCATCTTCAAGAGGCCTTTACATTTAATTTTAAAGCTATGAACTGAAAATTGCTACTTTCAAGGCAGCAGCTAAAAAGTATTTTATTTTATCATTTTAATTTTTTATTGATTCATTTATTTATAAAATTTAAGAAAATGACCAATGAGAAGTTTCCCAAGCCCAAGTTGACATTTCAGGTGTCATTTTATGATGATATAAAAAAAACAGAGAAAAGCAGCAAATCCTCATATCTGAGAACCCAGAACTAAGACAGAAAACCTAGTTTCTGGTGAAATGTCATAAAAGACCAGTCTCCTTCACTCCTTAGAAGTTTAAACACACCTTGTACAGGCCAGGAATATTTCGATAAATACTTGATTAGGAAGACTAACGAAATAGTGCCTGTGTATGTTTCAGAATAAAACAAATTTTACAGCTTAGCAAATTATTTGAGGTACTGAAAAAAATTTTTTTGCTAAGGGACAGATCAAGAGTAATTATTATTAAACCTTAACGTTTTGCAAAGTAAGTAGGAATTTAAGTTTCCTGATTTTCTAAACATATGCTGCAAGAGAATTTGCTGTGAACAGGACAAAAGCAGAAGTAAATAAATCTAGGTCAACTGGTGTGGTGGCCTGGTGGTTAAGAGGTATGCCATATAGCCGCTGCTGTCAACTAAGTTAAATTCAGTGTGTGTATGTGTGTGTGTGTGTGCCAGTATATGTGCTATTGTGGTGGAGGGAAAGACGAGATTACAGAGGTGGGGGGGGCAGCTGAGGCCTTGAGTGGTAAAATTTGTTAAAATACAAAGAGAAAGTGTGAAAAGAAAAAGCTGAGAAAGAAGCAAAGAGGATCTGATCGTATCCTAAAACTAATGACATGAAAAAAAAAATAAGGAGGAAAATAAGAGTAGGACAGAGGAAACCGCTGAGACAGACCCATTTGACAACTTTTTAAACTCTGACCTTCGCCTGCGTATTTTCTGGTTAATAAGAAACTAGAAGGTAGAAAAACAGAGGTTTTTGTCAGTGTGTGTGTGTGTGTGTGTGTGTGTGTGTGTGTGTGTGTGTGTGTGTGTGTGTGTGTTTTGTTTTTGCTATCCTTTAGACAAGTGTGGACATTTTTTGTGAAGCCAGATCTCTGTAGCAAAAATTCTTACTTCTTCCAAGGCCTGTAGGGTGAAGGTCGGGCAGTGTAGGCCCCCACAAACATAGCGAGGTGCACAACGCACCATCCCTGACATTCTGTGCCACGGGCTTCCTGACAGAGTTTGTCGATGCACTGGCTGCTGGTCAGAATCCAGATATCTAACTCCTACCCTCCGTTCCTCCTGTTTCATGACACACGCCACGAAATGAATCACTAATCCTGAGTCACGAGCCGGCGATTTCCGAAGCACGACTCGGCCGAGCAGCCTGCTTCGACAAACCTGTACTGCGTTCCTGCGCTTGGGTGAAACAATCGAATAGAACCTCTTTCTCTTTCAGTTTTTCACATCCAGACTTGTTGACCAACAAACGGGCTGCTGCGGGTATCTATGATGAAACGACCCTCTGGATGGAAACCTACAGAATGATGTGCAACGGGTGTGAATCACTTGCACATGTCACTAAACAACCAGTTGTTCTCAGAAAAACTGCTCACAACCCATCAGCAGATTAAACGTGTTGAACTGACGAGCTCTTTGATGAGAAATTATTTTACGAATCTGAATTAATGTGCACCACTTAAAGCACTTCAAACACACACCTAGTTTATAGAACTTTATCTGTTCGTATAATAACTCTGAGCCCTGATTTCCCTGCATTTAATCAACGATAATGAGACTCAAGTGTGCGCAAATTCAACTCGTCATGATTCCCATAGCTACCGCTGATGTCTGCGGTGGGCTTTCGATGAGTCATGCTGGAGGTAGGGGGGCTTTAAATCCCGTCCCGTAGTGAAATGCCGCTTTAAATAAAAGCTGAGACAACCAAATATGAGGCCGTTTCCACAATACACAAAATTCTCCCAGGATGAAAATAAACTAATCCAGTGAGATAGAGAGAAACTAAACATTATGTCCTGATTATCCTGCCAGGGCGGCATGGTGTGGATTTTTATAGCACTGACTCATTTTCACGGAGTGAAGAATACACACACACAAACATACAAATACACGCACACACACACACACACACACACACACACACACACACACACATACATACTCTAAACTCTAAAGCAGGATTTGGATACTTCAGGGCAGCTCTCATCTCAGGAGCTTAGTGACACTATTGAGACATGCAGGCATACAAACACATACATATACACACACACCCGCACCAAAGGCTGTTACCTTCTCAGATTAGCTTTGAGGCTAATACCAACATAAACGTGGCTACTGCTGGGTTGAGGGACAAATACGAAACAAATAAGGTGGCCTGTTCTACCAACCTAAAACCCTGGGCCAACCTTAAATCTGTAGTTGATTTGAAGTGATTTCCTCTTGTTGCCTCGAAGCATAACGGCCCAAAGCCTGACTCCTATTCTACTCCGCTCGTGTAAACGTTAAGAAGTCTGACCTTTCGCAGACCTCTACAGTTCCACCATGCTGGAGCGTTCTGGCAATGAAGAGCTGATCAGAGATTGTGAGACCTTCGATCCAGCCTTTAACTACTGCAGAGCCAACAAATGTAGCAAGTATCTTTATCAGCTGAAATGTGATTACGTTGAGCAGAGGAGCTAAGAAGCATATTCATCAGAATAAACTTGCTAAGTGTCACCTCGTAAGGAAAATGTTGATTCGGATAAATAGACTTATCATTAAAAAAAAAAAAAAAAAAAAAAAAATCCACACAAAAACGGAAATGCTATAACGACGAGTAGAGGCATTACAGAAGTCATGTACTGAACTATTTCTTGGTTGGGTGGGGTGACTTCCTGGGGTTGGCTTTTGACAGAGCCAGGCTAGCTGTTTGACATCATGTCTTGTTTATGGTAGAATAACTATTAATCTGGCTTCATAGTGCACAGACATAAGAGTGGTTTCAATCCTCTCAGTAAACTCTCTGCAAGGGAGCGAATAAGTGCAACTCCAAAACTGACAAACTATTTGTATTAGCTTCAAATAACCTTAGAAAACTCAATCATCCAGTCAAGATTTTGAATATCTTTCAGAAAGCCCTGAGTTGAATCCAAGTTTCTCACTCAAAGGATAAAACTTTTTCATTTTATTCACAGAAACCTGGAAAGTAGAAGAGACAGACACCATCTGGGAAGACAGACACATGGAAACACAAACTCCATCACTCTCATCTTTTTTTCTAGACTCGTCGGGAAGTTGGCCACATACTGTATCTGCCATGATATTGCTTCACCCTGGAAGCTGAGCGGTTAAGACGCTTTGCATGAAACCACAAGGTCCATGGACAAATGGCGAACTATGAGCACCACACTTTGTCTCGATACAATCTGCTGTTGTCTTAATGAAATAAACTGTAAGTGTAGAAAGATCCAGAATGGATGGAAAGTGCAGACATGCATGGCCAAAGAGCGCCAGGTACCTGTGGCTGGACAGAAATGCAGCGGCACAGGCCTGACAGTCTGACTGGGTGGCCAGTGTAACCCCCGTGCTGTTGGCTGTGTCTCCAGACAGCTATTTTGTTATTTCAATGCAGTTAACTTCTGGTCAATCCACAGTTGTGGGAGGAAGCTGCCAAAATATTAGAGGGGTGCTCATGTGTTCATTAATTCCACGGACGCAACTGTCACCAAAACGAGGTTTTAAATGGTTAAAAGCTTTCAACCTCTAAGCCGTGATTCAATCAATGTCAAAAGTGTACGGTGACACAACCCTCCCCTCTACAAAAATGTCCATTAAAGTAGATTAGCTCTCAATGGTGCCAAGCCAAATCATTCACACTTCTGGCTTAGCAGAAGACAGCAGCTCCACTTTTCGCCCTAAAGCTTTAGGGTCAGTGTCAATCTTAATCTCCATATTGATGTACAAAAAGCCACTTGAAATGATGCAGACTTACAGGGTATGATATAACCGAAAAAGCACGCACACAACTACGAAACATGGAAGCCTTCGCACGTGAGAAAAATTTTCACACCACCCCCCCTCCACTTGCACATGTCCATGTAGGAGATCTGTGTGAAAAAGTGGCACCTACGGAATATTAAGCTAGCCCCGGGCATTTTGTGAGGTGTTTGGGTGTAGCCAGGGAATATAATCCCTTCATCAAGTTGAAAGTGCGCAATTATTGGCACTGTCAGTGTATAAACTTATGTGTATAAATAGTTTTATCACCCACACCAACACATATCGACAGACTGTACTTTCATTGGGAGCATTCTGGAGGAATTACCAGTTTCTGTAACAATACCTGCAGAGAATTGTCAGCTTTAGAGCTTAAAGAATTGATCAATTGATTATTGAAGTGATGAAAAATCAAAATCAATCAAAAAAAAATTCTATTATGATGATATTAGGCATCATGTTTAAAGTAAAAAATTGAAAAAAAAAAAAAACAGCAAACTTTTGGTTTAGGACTAATGGATAAAGACATTCACATTTGCTAGTAAAAAAATGGTATATTTTAATTCAGCTCAGTAGTGGATTATTCCTTGTAGCTTCCGAGCAGTAAATTAAGGGTGTAGTTATGTGGCTTTCACACAGGGCAAGATGACGTCTCCCTGCTTAAAATAAAGTCCTTTTTGAGAGAAAATGCGACGGGAAAGCTGCATTTATCTCAGTGCCCTGACAATGACCAAAGACGAGAAAACAGAGAAGGAAAATTCCAGTAAAATCAGGATCTGTCCCAGCGCTCACTTCCATCTGCTTGAACCACTTCTTTCAAGGACCCAAAAGTTGAGAAGATACACAACCTTTGACCAGTGGACAAGATGCTGTAATTATTTTCGTTCCCTTGGAATACTTTCTCTCCAAAAAGCTACAAAAGTCTGTTCCCTCAATCTGAAGGCTTGTGAAAAGATTTTTCACAGTACCTAAAGATCTCTTCGTCTGCACTGAGAACAAGTGTTGGACAAACGGGCGCCATCTGAAAGAGACATCAGCTAAAGTGTTGCCTTCCGCATTGGACACATCTGTGCTTATCTTGAAAAGGTAATAAAAGGTACAGATATTCACATATATGTAAGCAAGTGCCCTCACATGCACAGCACTGGTCTAAAAAAAAAAAAAAAAACAACAAAAAAACACACACACACGAAAACCATCCCTCATTCAACATGAAAGTATATATATAGCAATGAACCCTGGAATCCAGTGTGTGTGTGTGTGTGTGTGTGTGTTTGTGTGCGTGCATGCGTGCGTGCGTGCGAGTCTCTCCGGAGCGAAGCCTGGAGTATTCTCTATTAAAGCCATTCATCCTCTCTGGCAACTATCAGTGTTAACGCCTATTCAGCTGAGTTTTGTTTTTTTTTCCCCCTAACCTGGTCAATAGCATGTGTGGTCTACTATTTTGCTTTTTCCAAACTCATGCAGTCTTTCATGCATACACACACACACACACACACACACACACTGAACGAAATAAGCAAACACACTAAGTGCAATGTCACAGAGCACCGTCACCAGGCTGTTCAATTATTCAACGGTCCCTCAAAGACAATTTTGCACATCAGAGAAAGTGAGAGGGGGGCAGGGGGTTGTTCATGGGTACCACTAGTGAGGGTTGAGTGTTAAAAAAAGATCAACAGGTTGCGCGCACACACACACACACACACAGACACACAACGAACAGAGAGACCTGAAGAGCCGGAGAGCAGCAACCCTAAACCACGGAGGCTGCGCTTCAAACCAAACCAGGGAATCGGATCCTATTTCATGTGTGACGTGAGAACGTTACACACCGTTTTACTTGGCATCCCCCTGTAACCCGCTACAACCTCGGACTAAACAGCGATTGTTTCAGCCCTTCCACTGTTGTTTTTTTTCCGAGGGGGCGTTGGAGTGCACCGTGGACCTGCCAAGGTGACGCCCAAGAATAACCACAGACACACCAAGACATGTAAACACACGTCTCACGTTTTTAATTTTAGCCTTGCTCTTTAGAAAGTATTTGCCTTTTTTTTTTTTTTTTTAAAACCATACAGTATTTCAGGATACTTGATGAGTAGCTTGATTTTTTTGTTTGTTTGGGTTTGTTTTTTTTTTAAACCTGGCTTACTTTACAGATGCATGTACAAACAGAACAAGTGGACCCACCCTCCACCCTCTTTAACAAAACACTAAGTTATGTTCAGCAATACATAAAAGCTTAGATGACTGTTTAACTTTTATTGTTGATTCCATAGGCTTCTTGTTGTAAACAGACTTTAAAGAGTCGGAGTGAGGAGAACCGAAAAGAAGAAGGATTGCACCTGGACAACCACCTGGAAAAAGCTATAAAAAAAAAAAAAAGGGGGGTGACTGAACCTTGATTGCAAGCGCACACACACACACACACACACACACACACACACACACACACACACACACCTTTGTTCCATCTTTAATGAGCTGAAATTCTTGTTTGTTTTTTATGGCCCAGTGTTCTCAGATAAAAAAGGCCTGATAGAGAATGAGGACGGTGTGTACGTGTTTCAGTTTTTATGTTTTGTGAAGTCATGTAGAATTACTAATACAACTTGATTTCCTTGTAGAACTGCCTGTTTTAAAAAAATCCCAAGACCCCTATGAGGAAAACTAAAGACTTGTCTTCTATTTCTTCTGATCGGATTTTTTTTTTTTTTTTTTTGCTCTAAAAGAGGCTATTTTTCTTAACTCAAGATTTTCTGTATTAAGATAGAAACATACCATAATGTATGATATAGAAACTGGTATTAATAGACAATGTGAGGCTCCTGGTACTGGTATCAAAACCTTTAGAAGCCAAACCTACAAACAGTTTGTTTATATTTCTGTCACTGTACTTTTGAGAGCACTTGTTGCTGCAACACATGTCTTCCATGAAAAGCCCCTGGTAAAATACATGTCTAAAATGTGGGAGGTTTCGTGTTTACGTAATTTCTTTTCTCTCGGGCAATCATTTTGGTGAAACTATTTTTTTTTTTTTTCTCCGAAAAGCCCTCGTAGGCTCAGCACAGGCCCAGTTCATTACTGTAAAAGCACGACTCCGCCAGCGCCACCTCCTCTAAGCTGACTCACTAAACAAGCACCAACACGCACGTGTGTTGGGTTTTATGCAAATCGAGCCTGAAAAAAATTTGATCTTCTATTTCGGCCTTTGGATAAGAAAAGAATGAGAAAAAAAGAAAAAGTAGAGGCACTAGACAGAGAGGATGAAAAGCAAAGAATAATGGCGAATCTCCAATGTTGTTCCTAGAGACCATCATTATAACAGACGTGCGAACATTTACCGTACAGGAAATAACACAGGTGAATAAGTATAGAGCAACTAGAAGTTTATGCCCTATTGGTTCTCTAACTTTTTGACCTGTGACACTTTGCAGAATCCATTTGTGAACTTGCACTTTGTTGTCACTTATCTAAGCACTGGACACCACAAAAATAAGTTATTTTTCCACAGCAGTGCCTTTTTATATCAGTTAATTTGACGTGTCACAGCAGGAAAAGCTCAGATGTAATTAAATAAATATTAATAACGTGACTGCACTGCATTTAGGTGTGCCGACCTCAGGGGCCTGCAGTTGTGCTTGCTGGCACGATTGCACGTATTAGTGGAATACCGAAAGAAGTCTAAGCCATCATTACTGTGATTAGTCACACCTGTGCTTTCCCTGATATGACAAGTCAGGATATTTGCCATGACAACGACCGATCGACTGAACTGATTATGACCCTTCAAAAGTTGGAACAAACAAAAACAGCATAGAAGATAATTCCTTTTGGGGAAGTGGTCCATATAAGATAATCATTACGGCATTATTGCTCTATTGATATTACCATGTTGAGGAAGTGTGTTGTTGTTAACTTAAGTATAATCTTTGCCTCAATAGGAATGGACCAGTTTAAATTAGAAACAAACAGAATTTCCTCCACAATTACATCCACCATTTACTCTGTAAGCCTTTGTTCAATTTGTCCCATCTGATCTGAAATGAAATTCTAGTGGCAAATGTGGAGACTTTCAACTTAAGGAGAGGAAACACTATCGCTCCGCAGCATGTTGTTTTTCATGTTGCCTGGCTTGTGTAACCAAGCAGGATGCTTCAAAGCTCCACCTGAAAAACACATTCGGGGCTTTCTGGATCCCGTGGATTGAATTAGGAGCCTCCAGCATCCAACCGCCAACCGCAGCTCATACGATCTCAAATCAATACGATTAATAAAAAAAACCTAAGTGGGGACACATTTGCCCACAGGCACAACCCCTTCGCCTTCAGAACCTTTTGTTCCGCCGTTGCATTTACAACGGCGTGTTCAGGTGGCGGTCCCGCTGGCTAATGAGCCCACATCAGGAGTTAATGACGGGGCGGGGTGACTGGAGACCAGTCAATCAGGGGGTTAACAGGCTGTAATCTGTAAAGTGTTGGCCCACGCACACCAGCCAAATGTAATCCATAAAGCTGACCCCAGGTCGCCGGGTTCAAGGGAAAACGTGTCAGAACCAGCTCACTTTCATGACACCCACTCTCAGCCGCTGAGTGAACAAGCCCTCAGTGCTAGATGATTTAGTGTTAATCAGTCCCTTATCACCGATTTTACAATGACACACCTCCCTCGGAATATTTGCTTTTTCAAAATTTTAAGTATTCACCAACTAATAATGTCCATAGGTAGCAAGAAAAATCTAGCATTTCAACAAGGGCAAAATTTGAAATCCAGAGATTGCAGTTTTAATACTACAAGAACACTACAGGGAAAAGGAAAAAAAAAAAAACCCATTGAAAAATAAAACAACACATTATTACACAACATTTAGGCTCTTCTCCCACTGGGACGTTTCCCTTGCTTTTTGTATGCTTACACCATAACAACATAATCAAATGCAGCACAGTCACATTGACAAAGCAAACTACTCTCTCAGCTGGAATATGATTTGAGGGAAATTCAATCTAAAATCTAATTATTGAGGATTTAAGTTTGTGGCTGTTCAGTTTACACAAAATATGGCGGAACTGGTATTATGCTTTATTCCCATACATGGATTTGGTCTGACATGTGCATGAGGAAGATAGTTATGTAAGAAAACTGGAAAAATGTCAATAAATCCAACGCAAGGAAAAATCTGAGGGATTTATTTAAGGCATCCATCAAGTCTGTGTTGTGGTGGAATGCAAATGCAGGCAAAATAAAATTACATTCCTGTTGTTGTTTCACAAAAAAAGGGGGGGGGCGGGGGAGAGAAGAGGCCAGACAGCAATTAAGAGTAAACGTCAATTAGGCTCATTCATTGAGGTCTTGGCCTTTGGGGCGCCAAGCTGTTATTGACTCTGGGTGACACATCAGGCTGCCGCTGGTGCTAAACCGGTGTGAAAGGAGAGGATGGGCCGTTCGATAAGTGCTTGCGTTTTCATCGGCGGTGTGGGTAACGCTCACTGCCACCGGCAACATCCAGGCAGGCTCAGCTGGGACTTTGCGACTAGCTGGGCGATATTGACCAGGCAGTAACCCGGGGCCTGTTTATGACACTATCAATTCCTGCCTGTATTGATTTTTCGTTGTGGCTGCAAAAATACTCTCTGGCTGCACACCCAAACACACGACAGCTGTGGGCCCACAGATGCACTAGCAGGTGCACTAAAGCACACGCGTACACAGCAACTGAGGACCTATATTTTGTGTATCTATTAAAGAAGAAAAAATGAAAGCACGCACGCACACATGCACACACACAAACACACAGATATTACCTCACACATGGCGGTATGTCCGAGAAAATATCAGCGAGGGTGATTGGTTGGGGGCTGCTCGACATCAAGGCCACATGGCAGCCAGCACAGATTAACTATGATTTGCACCCACTGTGTCATGGCTGAGGCTCGAGCCCCTGTATCAGAGATCCTGGTCCTTCAAAGACTCAAGTGCTCTTCTACATGTGTCTTAGAGACTCATGCTGAGAGAGTCCTAACTGTGTCCCTGGCGCCGCGCTAACAAGTGCCGGTGGTCAGATGCCTACACCGGCTAGTGAGTCATCCTGCTCCTGCAGCCCCCATTATGCTTTCCCCACAGGGCCATGCAAAATGCATGAGGGAACCAGAGAGTTTGAGTGTATGAGGAAAAATGTGCAAACAGACACACACACACATGCAGGCTTGGCACATGTACACAGCCATACACTTAGACGAAGAATACATGTATTCATTACGTGAAGTGATAAAAATTGTTTAATCAGCATTGTGCGCTCTCTCTCACACACATGAACAATCAGACAGTGGGACTTCTTCTCATCGAAGTACACACCAGCTGAGCTAGTTTCAGCGTGTCTGTGTGTGTGTGTGTGTGGTGGGGGGGGGTGTACTGAGCGTAGAATGGAGCGCTACTCTAAAGCCCAACAGGATTTTCCAATCAAGAGCGGCAGAAAGATTAATAGAGGCCTAGTGGCCGCTCCGTAGTGGAAGCAGTGCGAAAAGAGAAACTGTATCTACGAACGGGACACGCAGCTGCCACTTGCTGAGTTTTTTCCCATAATTAAATATTGAGGAGGCTCAAATTAACAGACAGGTCGAGCTGCATTAGCTGGAGTGTGAGCGATGCTCCAGTGCCGCCAAGAACGGCGGAGACAAGCTGACGCTGTCCTTGCATGTGTCCACCTTTCCCAGATAGGGTGAGTGAATCGTGTAACCACCCCACCCCCCCATACACTCCCTCCCTCCCTCCCTCCCTCTGTGATCTGGTGCAAGAGCCTGAGAACTAAGATTTATATCCCTCGCCTAAAGAAATATTTTAATCTTTTCGACGGAATTATTTCCCTAATCTGCCAAGCAAGGTTTGCCAGATTCGGAGCAATACTGACTGCCCTCCAGGCGGAGCAAAAGCTATGAATATAAGTCTATTCTAAATCTTTCAAAACAGCTCAGTGAATGGAATCCATGTAAGACATCGATGCTGTGTGAATGAGACGCCCTCTCTGACTTTCTTAAAGGCCGTGTTCTTGGAGGGAAAATGATGATGTCATGCAGTCATTCGCCGGGGCCTCACAGGATGGCGGGGGATGTTGTGATTCACGGTTATACATTTATGGCCAGGACTCCCACAGCTGTCAGCTTCACAACAGACTGAACTAGAAAACGTGCTTAGTGGAGCGCAGGCCTTCCACCAAGGCCAGTGTCCCAAAAAAAAAAAAAAAAAAAAAAAAACCCACACAAAAAAGAACACCAGACTTTAGAGGAAAAAAGTCAAATTCATAGTAAATGATCCGGATCTGCCCCCAAAAATGGGATCTTTCCGGGCCAATGCCCCTTCCCTCCACCACATTCAGTGCAAATCAGAACAGTAATTTTTGCGTAATCCTCCTGACGAACAAATAAACCAACCAACCCACCAACCAACCAACCAACAAACAGACATGGGCAATCACATAACCTCCAGCTGTTATCATTAAGAACACTACTACACTTATATGCATCACTAGTATTATTACCATTGTGACAACCAGCCTGTTAGCACTTAAACACAACATTATATACAGCTGTTCCCGGTTTCGCCCTTGTCTCTCGCCCTCTCCCCTTCCTGTCTCCCCCATTTCTCTCCTCTCGACCCAATCGGTCGAGGCAGACGCCCGCACAACCCGAGTCCATCTCTGTCGGAGGGATTGTTCCCGTTAAAAGGGAGTTTTCCCACTCCACCGTCGCCAAGCGCTTGTTCATGGTGGGAACCGCTGGGCTCCTCTCCATAATATTCTAAGGTCTTGACTGGACTCTGTAAAGTGCATTGAGATAATGTCTGTTATGATTTGGTGATTTATATATAAAATTGAATGGAATTGGATTGAATTTTCCGAAGGAGGCTGTGGCTTTCAGTTGACTGTGAAGAGAAGGAGACAAAAAAAAGGAAAAAGAAAAAAAAGGGGGGATGTGTAAGAGTCTGCAAGTGTTTTCACAAACTTTGTCTAGCTCCCTGAATACTGAAATGACATAGTGCCTCTATTGTGCACATTTGAACAGTTTGATTGAAGAGCCGTTATGTGTCAACACGGAAATGGCTTTTAGTGCCTGAGAAGGTGGTGGGTATTTTGACTCATCTAGCAATAACAGCTCAGTGGATTTGATGCAGCAGGGGAAGCCTAGGCATGCTAACCTACAACCTCCCTTTCCTCCTGGGCTTAAAAAAAAAAAAAAAAAAAAACACAGCAAAGAGTGAATGATCAGCCAAAAAATGAAAAAGAAAGACAGGGGAGGAATTTAAGCAGAGGAAACCCCAAAAAGGAAACATGCATCTAGGCCACTGAGTCATTTCCCTTGTGTTTTGCCTCTTCCCCTTCTTCTTTTTCAAATATATACTGACAGTATAAATTATGTACATCATCACCGGGGTTTACACAGAGTGGGAGAGTGCCCATGGGTTTTAGGCCTTAGGATTTCAGCTTTTTATCCCCTGTAAAGTCTGCCCGCAATTAGTTTGGGAATTAATTCAGGCTCAGAACTTAGTCTCCCCCTTCCTCTTTTAGATCAGTACTGATTCATCCAAGCCTCTTTTATACACACACACTCACACACACACACACACAAAAAGAGGTGGAGTAAAAAAATATAATATCTGGCCTGTGGAGGACAGATTTTACCCAAAAAACGCCTTAAAGATATCACTTACATTACGTGGTTTAATACACCAGACTACATGAATATTTACTAATGTCATTGTTATAATAACTGTGTGTGTGTGTGTAAACAGCTCTAGATGATCGGGCCACTTACATTAAAAGATTCAATGTGAATCATTATGCGGGGAGTGTGGTCATTATTTCCCAGCAGCAAGTTTTCACTATCACTACATCCTCCACCAGTCTGATGTCACCAGTACACATGGATCGGACGTCATCACCCCAACAATCCACAGAACTGTGCCGTCCTGCGTGCACCACCAATCAATAATTAATCCGTTAAATCTTTATATTGCAAATATTTGTAAGAAAAAAGAAAGGGCCATAAATTAATAATAGGAACATTTTTTCTGTTGTTTTTTTTTTTTTTTCTACAAAGCAGAGCACTATAATTCAGAGTGAGAGTGGGAGCATGTGTGTGTATGTTTGAGAAAGAGAGAGAGGCATAGAGAGACAATAGCTCTTACACTAGATGGATGTCAGGGAGCATCAGATGCGGTAGCCCTAGTTTTTGTCCATTATCGACTTCAATCCTGGTTGATATCTTTGGCTGTGTCTACATGAGTGTGTGTTATCAGTTTTAATCCTTGGCGTCTTTAATTTTCCTAGAAGGCAGACGATTTCCTGATACTACTGTACAACTGAAAACTCCTTAGACCCAATGTCTGTCTAGACTTAGATGCTATCGACAGTTTCAAAGCTAATCTATGAAGGGCTGCTTAATCATCTTGTGTCCTACAGTGATGACAAGGAGTATCAGCAAAATCCAGCCTATGATTATTGGTGAGAACAGTAATTTGAACCTTAAAATCTGATCTGGCAGCAATACTGGCCCGCTTCCCGCTCCTTCACTGCGAACTGATTAAGAATGTACAATGGACTCTCCTATCGGACACGGCCCCTGTATCACACCCCGAAACAAAAGTTGGACACGGGTCGCGCAAGCTGCCGTCTATGAAAACCCAGGAAGGGTGTGTGCATGCATGAGCCTCTTTGATTCTCTCATGGCCTGATAATTTAACCATTTCCTCATTTGCCCCCTGGGACGATATCATCCCTGCAATTATCCCAAGGTTCACGGCCTCCTGGCTTTGTAGGGCCACACATCTGGTTCTTTTGTGTTTGTGTACGATGAGAACTTGTGTGCGTGCGCGAGTGAGAGAGGAAACGAGAATGAGCGAAGGAAGTGGAGGGGCGGGGCTGTCGATCGGCAGAGTTTCCCTCAAGTCACAGTTTAATTGGACAATTGTTCAGTTTAACCTCGGGCTCACTGGGTTCAGAGAGGCTGCAAAGCTGTCCTAATATGGACTATTAAGCAAGAAAAGGGTGGCGGAAGCACTTTGCTTTGGCCGGCATTGCATTCTTTTTCCTCACCAGATATTTCCTCATGCAATATATGATACACCACTTACATCCAGCCTGATGAATCAGGGGATAAAATAGCCATGTTGTCCAACAGTGCCACCTCCATAATTTGTTAGCCTTGAAGTTGTCTCGCATTTAAAATCATTGTTTTGTTTTTTTTGGGGGGGGGCTTCCTGTGATAAAAATATTCAGGCAGTCTGATGCACAGACTTAACTGAAAAATAAAAAATAAAAGTCACATTTAGCCTGATTCACTGCTGGCTTGCAAGAGCACAACACAATCTCCCCCATATTCATCAGAGGCAAATCTCCACTTGACCCAATGGAGGCTGTCCAGTCACAGCATTAGGAAAGCACAGAGCCCAGGCAGAGGCCTAGTTTCTCTCAGGACTGGGGGGATGGGGGTAGGGTTTGGCACGAGCTCTGGTAGCCCAGCAGACGAGGAGTTATCAAGTGTTTATATCAGGTTCGGTGGCAGCCAGACCGAAAGAGTTCGGCGCTATCCTGCCAGATGAAATCACCCTTTAAAAGGCCCCCACCATTTGGTGATGCTGTGGAACGAAAGCATGTCAGCTATCGTCAAATAATGCCAAAATGCCGACACTGACCAGAGCACCCACTGTTGCGCTGATCTGGAAGTGCTCAATCAACGCACCAATGAAATGTGCACTGTAAGAAGTAAAAGACAGGTTCAGAAACATGTTTTAAAATATGATGTGGAACTGTGAGACGCAAAAGTGCTTTGGGGAGGCAAAGGAAGCTCCTAAAATAGACCAGTGTGGTGCAGTGTATTACCTCACCCCCACCCACATCAGCAAAGATGTCCATCACAATTATGCATCCAAGCCTTGCTGGCATGCCCCACTCTGCTAAGCTAGCTGCTTATATAGCTTTTCCCAGCCAGTTGCATGCTAGGGCGAGTCAGCAGCATGGACGCGAATTATAGGCCCAAGACATGACACTTTCAATTTTTTAAAAGACCCATATTACAGTGAACCATGTAGTTCTAAAAATACGCCCGCCTAAGCCCTTTCCTTCTCTCTGCCGAGCTAAATTAAGCCCCGGACCCAGGAGGGGCGGTGGTGGGAAGAGATAACACAAGCCAGCCATCAGCAATGGTAATGTCTCTTTGGGTGATGATGATGGCTGCTCATAATTCCATGGCACTCCAACTTGGCATTGTCATGGAAGAGCAGGGAGAGTCTTGCAGATTTCATAGGAGAGCTGGAGACAGATGTAGCTGGACATAATGGGGGTTGAAAAGGGGGGGTGGGTGGGGGGTGGAGGAGGGGCCGAGTCATGGTCACAGCTGCAACCTCGCCAAAGGATTGGAGGCGCGCTTCTAATGAAGGGCTGTAATCAAGTTGCTCGTGCTAACCTCCCACACCCAGTCAGGCTGACTTGCCAAAATGCCTCTCTTATGACAGAGGGCTTAGTCTGCTCGAGGAAGAAAACAAAGAGGGGGAGCGCAGTCCAAATAATGCACATGAAAGGATGAGGTATTTAACAACCAATCTGTTCTGCATTTTGGTATATAACATATCAATATTGCGAGTGGTAAATAAGTTAGGCCAGATGTCATGCTAGCTGAGTCTGTGAAAAAACATTAAAAAGAAAAAAGGTCAAATAAAATTTTGACTTGCTAGGTGAATAAAGTCTGGCATGCACCTCCAGACACAAGCCACAACAAATGTCTTCTAATGTGCGCAATATTTACAGCTGTTCGATGGGCGACAGCTGGATCCCACCGCTCGCCAAAGATCCAAGCAAGATGGTGAGACTCAGATGATTTCCACCGGTGCGAAGTGGCGAGTGAAAGGCAGAAGTGGCACACTCACTAGGGAGGCATCTGTTGATGAGACATCTGCTGGGCCGTGACCTCCTCGCCTCTAAAACAGCTTTCAGCAGACCAAGGCCATGACTCAGGTCTACACCAGCTGCTGGGCCATGACTAGATCCACTTCACATTTTTCCCTACGACTCCTTTCACCATCACTGGCGCAAATACAAGTCCCAACAAAAATCCAGGAGTAAATGCCAAGGAAAGCGCTTCGGATTATGACTTGGCCTTTTTGGGCCTTCATGGACCTGGACCAGTAGATGGGTTATAAAAAGGATATTCTCCATCCAAGCTGAAGACCTTCAAGTGGCTTTACCAACACACATATTTAATTTAATTGAGAAGGTAGATAGTTGAGCCCATCTTGGTTAAAAAAATGCTGCCTTGACACCCACCAGAAAGGCTCTAGGAGCCACCTAGGGCTGTGCCATGCGGCCAAAATCAAACACTCTGATCTAGCTCAGAGCCAGATAGCAATACATGAAACTATATTGCACATTTTCTGTAAATTGCATGAACAACTTTATGCTATAAATTTTGGCAACAACTCAAGAAACTGCCTGTTTCTAGACCAAGTACATTGGGCCCACATCTTTGCAGATGTAAGTTGCATCAGCAGCCGCTGCTATCTCCCTCCATCTTCATGATTCTTTGCCATATGGCGTTACGTGGGCACAAGTTCCTTGCCATGTCTGAGTCTGGGGTTTGTTTTAAGCATTGTTCTTTTCTAGCACTGTATTCTCTCCGTACTGCAAGACATGGTTCTTGCGTAGGTGGCAAAAGAGGTGAGTAGTGGCTGAGTCTGTTGTGGGAACCCGTATGCGGCATAATGTGAAGAGTACGGTTCTCTGACTTTTCATACCCAAACCACTTCCATGTGACGGAACTAGGCCCTCTTTTAGGAACAAGTTCCTCGTTTTGTCTTGGCCGATCGAAGTCCTTCTCCTGTTCGCAATAAACCCTGTTTCCGTGTCAAGTACACTCGCCTCCATGTTCGTTTGTCTCGCCTTCATGCAAATTTCCCGTGTGCTTCTGTGCCACGTGGGAAAAATGCAAAGCGTCACTGAAATGACGATAAATTATGTCAACCGTGATTCCCGACACAACGCAATAACCGATACCAGAATATAATATCAAATTTTATACGTTTTTCTATTATCACACAATATATCGTCATAGCACGCAGCCCCAGGTCCACCCACTGTGAACATGGGCCTGCGTATGCAGTCCTCATGTTTGGGTAATGAAATAAAGGGCTACTACTACTGTAAATGAATCCTGCTACCAAATAGCTCTACTGGTTCTCGCTTGCCGCCTTCACAAGACCATGGTCTAGCAGCAGTGCAGAGTTTTGCTGTCTTTTGAAATCATCATTAAAAGCAGTATGCATGAACACATCTGCTAGTAGAGGAGAGGAGGGGGTAGGGAGGGCACAATTCTACTTGTCATCGGAGACAGCATTCCTATATTAGACATGCTAAACCAGATCACAGCAGAACATTAAGCCTGACAGGAGTGCTTTAATATTTGATGCTCTCTGCTACCGTGGCATAAACCACCAAACTGCTGTAGCGCCGGCTAAACTGACAATTCTCTAATATATTTTTCAAGCGTCAACCCTCTGTCACGTGGAAGTGGATAAACGTTCGGTGCCCTCAGCAGAGGACTGCGAGAGACGCCGCGTTGGATTAGTCAGCAGTAGCGCTGTCAGAATTGGCAAAAAATGACAATTGATATTTCCTTCCAAAAAAAAATAAATAAAAAACTCAAACTATTTGAATATATATGTTTGCACACTATGTAGATAAAACCAATAAAAAACATAGCTACTTGGGTGCATATTTTTGACATGTGCCCTCTGGTTGTTAGTGCTGGAACGGTAGGCTAACTGTAGCCTACATAGGTTGCATACAACTTAATCTCCAGGCACAATTTTGCCATGTACTGACCAAAACCTGAGGTATTTCCTGGACGGGGCTCTTTAGATCGCTCGGGATGCAGATCAAATTCTCTCTCTGAATCTGAGCTGGGTTGTGAAATCTCTGCTGTCACTGCCACGTTTGTTTTTTCATTTCAGCTTGACCTAGATTTACATTTTTTCCCAATCAATGACCCAAGTGACATGTGACCCCTAACCTCCATGCAGTGCATTCAGCACAGGCAATGCGAGAACTCACGAAGGAGACAGCCGCGGTGGTGCCACTTTTTTTTTTTTTTCTCCAAAAGCAATTATCAATATTCACAATGAAATGTCTTTTTATTTAACAATTCTATTATATGCTGGAATTTATTTTATATTTTTTATATGCAGCCCCTGTCAGCAGAGAGGAGTGATGAGCGTTTTTCACTTCAACAGGTTGCTCTAGATACAAAACACAACCCGCAAAGGCAACCAGTAAACTCATTACAGGGTTGGTGGCAAGCCAAAAGACATACGGGCCTACCGGCGGGCCTGTCATGGTTCCTCTGACAGCAGAGCAGCTAAACTTGTTAACTCTGACATGCAAATGACCCCATAGAGGGAGGAGGAGGAGGAGGAAGGCGGAGGAGTCAGACGATCTTGGAAGTCATCACTTGCTGGGTATCAGCTGGGACAGGGGCACCTGTCCGAAACACTGTTTTTGGCGCAAATTAAAAAAGGGCCCAGGTTCCATTATGGCACGAGCCAGCGTGTATGCCCTCCTGTCGCTCTCAAATTAGACAAGACATGATCCATCCAAGACTGAAAGAGATTGAATTAGGCACCTCAGCACGTTGAAAGAGCTGTGAATCAGAAGCTGAAACAGGCACATGGAGATCACAACGGCAACTGTAACCGCTGCGGCCGGTCTGACAGTAGGAACCTACAGAAACCAGAAGTGTTTGCGATTAGTGAGAGGCCTTTAGGGTTTCTGTTTCGTTTGGTCTTTCTTTAATCTTTATGTTAATATAATAGGTGAATGTAATAGTTTAGAGCTAAAGGAAGGACACATTCTCTCATCAGGATAAGATGAGAGCGGACGTAGAGCGAACCAAGACTTTGTCTGAATTTAAGGGCGGCTTTCCCTCTGTTCTACATCACACTGCTTTGCCTTCTTCCTATGCAATTTAAAAGCTTTTTCGTGGATTTACGGCCTGCATGAGCAAATCCACTGATCACGGTTTTCAGATTATATGATGGTAAAAAAGGTTGCTGTCATAAATGCTGGTGTGACCTCACTGTAACTACCGTGAAAAAGCCCTTCTGAAGGCTTTAAGGGGTGATTAGTGGGAGAGGAGAGGCAAGAGCTCCCTCCCCAGCTTTCAACTTTCTGTCAACTATGCTTCTCTAGGCTGTGATTGCTTATTTGTAATGCCAAACTAGAGTGACCGAACAGTGCAGCTTTTACCATCAACTTGGCGATATTTACCTGTGTCAGGCTACTTCTAAAACACAAAGGTGGTAATATGCCCAGTGGACCAACAACTTAGGAATTTTATTTTTATTCATGTTCAGCTATCTGACAACAGAAACTGCAAAACAGGCTGTCATAGTACAGCACCGCTCCAATGACACATCATGGCAGCGGCCGTATCAGTGATAGTTTCTGGTCATTTCGGGTCCTCTGATATGACAGACTTTCCTAAATTTGCTATGATTTTGCCTGTTGACTCCTGAAAGCAGGACATGAGGCTCTGCAAGGCGAAATGTTTTTACTCTTTGGTAACGTTTTCGTGGATGAAACTTGTCCACAAACAGAGCAGAACAGGTCTCTGTGTAAGGCAGTATAAGGGGTGGGGATTACGCTTTTGATGAAATCTCACAAAACGCCCATCTCCTCATGAACAAGCGGCATTTGTCAGGTTGAAATTAACAATTTGCAACAAGTTTGTCTGGTTAAAAGAGAAGCTGGTGCAAATGTATGTAAAAGGAAACAAGATTTATGAAGAAGTCACTTTTGTACTGTGGGGAATTAAAAGACAGACACCTTTTAGAAAAATAACTGCCAGATTAATCAATGATGGAAATAATCAATGGTCATGGAGAGTCTGTTGTTGAAAAAATGAGTTTTTAATGCTGAGATGATATCACTGACCAGAGAGCATCATCTTCAGAGAAGCTTAGTAAATATCAAAAACTTTTAGTACAATACACTCCTCCTCTCTTCCCTTGCAGCATGTTGCCAGCACAGTCCTGTAAAATGTTATCTCACAGCTTGACTTCAGCCTGACCTTGAACACAATTTAAACTGGTCCCGTGTGCAAATGGGCGCCTGCCTCTATTAAGAACATGGCCCCAACGGGAGTGTGTCCGGCTCACACACACTCCCATCCCCCACCCCCTGTCACTGACACTGACAGCCACATCGGCCAATTGTCAGGAGCAGCTGATGTGTCCTCTCCCGGCGCATCCATCAGCGCACACACACACACACACACACACACACACACACAACTGGTACTCAAATGGATTTGTGTAAATTCATGAGTAGATCTATGGCTTATAATATTAATTATTATTATTATTATTATTATTATTATTATTATTATTATTATTATTATTATTATTCTCTCTCATACAGCTCTATAAGAACACACAACTGTTACCAGTATGCTTACGACTGCCTCCGTCTTTCTAAAGAAAGCTTGTTGTCTAATACATGTAGGGCGAGTTACAAACAGTGCAAAGACCTTTATCATTCAGAGTTTGACAAAAGCCAAATGAAAGCAGAGGAACACATAATAACTCCTCCGAAAAGAGTCTATCGAGTTCGTACCAATTAAAAGTGACTCGTCGATTTCTTTAGCCCTTTGACTTTTGCTCTTAGAAATCCCACATTTCACAACCAGCACTGTAAAGAGCTTCCACCTAACCAGAGGTGGTTAACCTCCGTTGGGTCCAGTTGTACGGGAGAGGACGGCATTGATTGTGTCAAAACCTGCATACCATCAGCCTGCAGTGTCTGGCACCAAGAGCCCGGATGAGTGAAACATTTACCTTTTTGATTAACGGCACAATCATAGCACAGCCATAAACGCTGAACTGTCCCAGATAGCATCATGAAAAAAGAAAAAGAAAAAAGGGAAGTGTGCCACTCTCTGTTCCCTCTCACGGCTGCTGCGGTCAGTACTTTGCCTATGAGCCTCCTGGATAGGGGTGATGTCAACACGGGGGGGGGGGGTTGCACAATGGTCCTGTGCCCTTTGGAACAAAAAGGGATGCAAAACCGAAGGAGGGCAATCGGAAAAAAAAACAACTCCTGACTGAGAGACGTGGAGATGGTGGAAATCGGCAGGAACCCTGGCAACTATTCAAAAAATAAAAAAAAACTCACCTGTTTCCTCAGAATATCTCGTCCTCACTACATCCCTCCTCTGAACCTCAGTGCAGAAAGAAACAAAGTAAATACTACTACTACTACTAATAATAATACCACGGATCGATCCGAATGACATGCAGGTGCACTGTCGACACACTGGGATTAAACTCCTCTGATGCGTGGCCGAAATCCTGCGTGGGCAGGCTCCTTACGGTGAGATCTCAGCGAGCGGCAGAGCCTCGCAGCGAAGCCCCCCCCGGTCTGCTGCCTCTCTCACTCATGCGCTCTACACACAAGAGATGACATCATGTTGGGTCAGCTTGGGTTTCGGTGCTCGGCTCCCTACATCTGCCATTTCGTGCGCGTCACGTTAGCCTACATTGACTTTTATTTTTATTTTTAACCGATGCACTCTCCTGGTCCTGCGCAGGTGATGACCCCCCCCCCCTCTTTGCAGGTTTCGCGCCAGGAAAATGACTTTTGGATGGAAAGGGGGGGGGGGTGCATGCGGTTAATGCCTTTGGTTTTTAAATGAATGCAGGGGAGATATTACGAAAGCAGAGGTAAAAAATGATAATGTTAAGAGCGTGGAGGATGCCGATGATGCAGGGGGGGCTCGGCGTGCAGCGACGCGTAGTAAATGTAGTAAAGAGCCGCTGAGGTTCGGCTCGTGTGTAGTGGACGTTACGCGGTCTCGACTGAAAACTGTCTGTCTATTGTGACTGAGCCTTGATAGTAAAAAAGAAAAAATCTCACTCACAACAATGTAGGATGCGATGGAAGGTAGCACGGTGGGTTAGTTTCATTCTTTAAATAGACGCGACAGACTCACTGCCTCACTCACCGTGACCCACATCGCAAGGCGAAGCTAAAATAACAGCCCCGGGGGCAAGTTTACACAGCGTCCGGGCGGCTTTTAGGGAGAAATCTAAGAAATCAGACCCAAAAAAAAACCCCTCGACCGTGCGCTACGCTACAACCTGTCATCGGTCCGTACTCCTCCGACCCCCCGCTCCGTCACCTCCGAGGAGCAAAACCCAACGGGGAAAGCGGCAAAACGCAAACAAACAAACAAGCAAAAAGCAACAACAACAACAAGAAAAATCCAACCTACGTTCAGTCGGCAGGTGCAGGAGCGACGCACGCCGAGACCCACGAAACACACGCTGCGCTGAGGAGCCGTTAAAAGGAGGAAAGAAAAAGAGAAAGGGGGGAGAGAAGGCTAAAAGCTACGCACTTAGCAGACGCCGCTGGCCGCACTCACCGGAGCCGAGAGTCGCTTCGAACAAGCCGAACAACGCCGACGCCAGGCGCCGGGGGTCATCTCCCAACTTTCAGGTGCGACCCGCCGGAGCAGAGCCTCGTCCTCGGCTACGTCCGCCTCCCTCTCTCCCTCCCTCCCTCTGGTTTTTCCTCCCCCTCTTTCCTTCCCCTTCCTCCCTCTTTCAAAGTGCTCTGACAGTTAGCTACAGTGGCCGCCGCGCCGTCGTTAGCCGTCGTTAGCCGTCGTTAGTCGTCGTTAGCCGTCGTTAGCCGTCGTTAGCCGCCGCCGAGACGACGGGAAGTGTCATGTCAGTTTGAGAGCGCGAGAGACTCCGGCACGAGCTGTTAACGGTTACGGGGGAGAGGAAGGGGGGAGAGAGAGAGGAAGAGGGGGAGAGAGAGAGAGAGAGAGAGAGGCAAACAAACTGTGTGACAGCGACAGAACAACAGAAAGGAGAGAGAGAGAGGGAGGTAGAGAGAGGTAGACTCTGAACGGAGCGAAGAGCCTCTCACCTCCGGAGAAGTCGTCGCCGCCGCCGCGGGCCGAGACGCGCCTCGGGGGGGGGGGGGGGGGTGTCACTTCGTCCGAGTCCGGGGCCGCTCGGCGCCGCTCGGCGTCGCTCGGCGTCGCTCGTCGTCGCCCGTCGACGCGCTGTCAGTCGCTCGCGGACTTCCTGAATGACGGAGCGGCGCGAGGCAGCGCGGCCCCTCTCGCTCGAGCTTTGACAGCGAGTTTGACAGACGGGCGGAAGTAGAAGTTGTCACATGTGGCGCGGGAGAAGTTTCCAGGTTCTTCTCGCCGTTAAATGTTCGTTTGCTCGGTTTTGTTCGTCTTTCGCTTTTTCTCCTCAATAAAAACTAAATTGACTGTTTTGCGTCTCGCGCTCGATTTTTTTTTTCTTTTCCTACCCGAATCGAACACACACGAACACACACACGAACACACACACGAACACACACGTACCTACGGCGCTGCGCATCTCTCCGGCCGCTTCGCGTCGAAGAACACGACGATCGAGGGAAAGTTCGCGACCGACGGTCCGTCGCCGTGTTTTCCTCGCGGGTCGGTACGGATGCGCGGACTGACTCATCCCGGTTCTGTTGCAACCCGGCTCGCCTCCTGCGGCGGGGCTGCTCGGTGCAATGCTGCCACCTGCTGCTTCACTTTTCCAGTTCAACTGTTAATAGTCATCGGTTACCTATCGAGACCACATACCTTTCAAAAAACAAAACAAAACAAACACACAAAAACTAAAGCCATAAGGATGTACCTGGAATAATGGGCGAGTATGCGTCCTGTGTACACAATAACACACCTCTTTATTTGGTGTTTTTGCTCTATGGGATTATTGTATCAATAAAGGCAAATTATAGCAGCCATGAGTTCAATTTTATAGGCAACTGAATACCTTATTGTCGTGGACGGAGTTTAAAACGGTGGACGGCTGGAGACAAGAAAAATGCAGAAGGCCCAACACCCGGTCCACATAAGAGCAAGACGGCCATGTTGGAAAGAGACACAAAATAACTATAAACTAGATATTGTTTTGCATCTATTTGCAGTTGTGTTTCATGTCTTTGTGCTCATTTAGCTTCTCTTTATGGTCTTTTTGCCTCTCTTTTGCTTCTTTGTGGTTGTTTTGTGCCTCAGTGTGGCTGTTTATACGTTTTGGGGTTTTTTTTGGTGGGTTTTGCAGCTCTTTGTGGGCATCTAATTTACTTCTCCAACAGAAAATGGTCACAGTCAGTCTACAGTAAACAGAGGCTCTGGCCCAGGGGCCCTCTGAATCCTTGGGGCCCCTGGCCATATGCCTCATAGGCCTGTTCAGTAATCCATCCATGATTAAACTGAAACTTTAACCATTGCTATATACATCATTTTGAAATTTAAAAAATGCCACTTTTTTTAAATGCCACTTCATCCATGTGAATCAGTGTGACTTGAACTGCCCCCTTGAACTCCCACCTTTTGAAGAGAATGTAATTTTAACTGGTGCCATTCAAAGTACTCTGTCATTTGTTTGTTTGGTTTTTATTTGGATGGAAAATTATTCACCTGTCCTATATTCAGACGAATCAAATTAAACTGGTCAAATTCTTTTATAAAAAATTCAAGTAAGCTCTAGAATTAACATTACAAAAATTGGATTGGTGAAATTCAGACACCAAAATTCAAGATGTAAAATTCAAACTCAAGCAGCAGAGCCTGAATGGAACTGATCAAACCTCTGTGATGTCAGGTATGTTTCGTCAGTAATGTGATTCAAAGGTCTAATCTTCCTCTGTAGTCACGATGTTCAAGTTTGAATTTTACGTCTTGAACTTTGGTGTGCAGGCCCAGAGAGACCACAGGCCCAGAAAGACCACATGAAACTTATGCCAGTAGCTGGTACTGACAGCAAGGTGATCAGAATTAGGGCTGCAACTACTGACTATTTCCATTATTATTTTTTCAGGCAATCAAATAATTATTGGTCTATAAAACAGTTTCAAAATGTATCCATTACACACCCCAGATGGGACTCGAACCCACAATCCCTGGCTTAGGAGGCCAGTGCCTTATCCATTAGGCCACTGGGGCTGGCGCAGAGCCTGAATAGCCATTCATCAAAAACCACTATATTCCGGTATTAACAATGACACTGTTGTCCTTTTAGCACAGGTTCAGTTCCTATGGACAAGGAACAGCCTTTGTGTGAATTAAAATCAGGGAAGCATGAAAATGTTCGGTGCCTTTCTGATGTTGTCCATCCAAATCTACACTGCAGACCAAAATTTAAAAGTAATAATAATTAAATTAAATCTAAAAAATCCTACAATTGTAAAAATATTACCTGTTAAAGATTCTTAAAACCTGAGGTGGCCATTCTTTTAATCTCGTTTTGTCCGAAAAGCTCAAGACCCAAAGTAATTCTGTTCACTGTCACATGTGACCAAGAAAAGCAGTAAATTTTCACATTTGAGAAGCTAGAACCAGTAACTGTTTGTCTCTTCTGGTGATCTTCTACTCCAGGTGTCACACTAATATAGTGTATGCGCCCTGGGCTTCTCAGAAAGCAGTAATTATACTAAGCAGCCAATTCTGGTGAAATAAAGTAAATTAAATTGGACTGTAACCATTTTCTGTGGTTGCAGTTGTAATATGCAGCATGGCCTTGTATTCCAGTTTTTGATTCTTTAAAGGCAACATCATAAAAAGCATGCAACCTACAAATTCTGGCTTGTTCACTCAGGCATGCAGTACATCTCCTGACACTGCTGCCTACAGCAGCCCACAGCTGCAGCTGTTACAAAGTTGCTGTACAGTGCGCAGTGTAGAGACATTCCATCTTAAATATGAAGCAAAACACAACAAATCCAGAATATTCTGTTGTGACTTAAATCTCGAGCATAAAACGGCAAGACTTCCAGATTACATTTCTAATAAAGAGCATTTCAACTAATTATCATGAGGGTTGTTGTGTGTGACTGAATTTTATGCAGACAGGGGATAATTCCAGGATCAGACAGCAAAAGGAAAACTAAAATGTTACAAGATTACTTGAAAGACCTACTTCACTATTACAAATACCCACCGGGCTCTCAGAATACATTAGATTTTTCTAATGTTAACGCTTTATCAGATATGTGATTTGCATTTACCCATGGACCTCAGGGTTTCATACCACACGACTATCTGAAGGAGGGTTTTTTTTTTTCCATTGCACGATGGGACTTTCGGTGAGCATTTTTGCATATTTACTTAGCATAAAGGTAAAAGAAGTATGGCTAGACACAGGACCATAGCTACCTTCAGGTATGCAGAGTCCATGCCCTCTTTAATGTTTCTGACCATGTGCGTTTCAATTACCTAAGAGGGAGTGTACATGCTACAATTACACACACATTTACATATGATAGGCTTTACAAAAAACTGTTTAGGACACAAAGTAAACAGATGAATGAATAGATAATCATGAATTGTTTAATCAAAATAATATACATTTACATATGCTCATTTGACAGACACTTTTATCCTGCTTGATAAGCATGTTAAAGCCCTGGAAAGGGAAAAAGGACAAGAGTTAGAAGTACAGCTTCAGCGACGGTGGCTTTATTGAAAAAGCAACAGTTTCCCTCGTTTGAGTGTAGAGGAACTAAAGGTTTTGAGAACCAACCGTGTGACAAAACAAAGCCCCCCCAAAAAAGTCGCTTCTGTTCAGAAATATGCCTGTTTAAATGTTTAACCGTTCAGCTGCGCGTATAAAATACATGCCTATTGTTAACTGGCATACTTTAACTCAAAATCATCACTTTGATTGTTTGAAAAATTAGATCAGAGAGGTTATTTCCGCATTTGACGTTAATGTGACTGAAATTTTGTGCAGGCATAAGGTCAGACAGCTCGATACTCGGAGGTCCTGCCAGTTGTAGGCGCTGTTCCAAGCGAGCTGCAAAACACAAACCGATTGTTTATTTTGTGTTTGTTTACATTTTTCAAAAGAACAAATGGCTTCGACTTTGCTATCGCCCATGGTGGATTACTACAACGACGAAGAAGAACTCGATAGCGTGGACGACGACGACGATCGGAGTTTTAGGGGAAGAGACTCGGAAGAAGGTAACGTTAAACGAATCGACCAAGAAAGCTCCCTAACCGTCGGGCTCTGTCTACTTGTTGGAGAAGAAACGGAAACGCGCGATTATTGCACGAATCTGGGTCGTTTTTCAACACGGCGCTCGGAGCGCTCTGCGATTCGGGCTCGGGTGGAAACCGCTTTCTCCTACAGCGCAACGTGAACTATTTCGGCGCCTCCAAGTCCGGTTTTAAGTACCAGGTTACAAAAGCTGGGGGGGGGGGGCTAGTCCAACGAGAGTCTCAGCCGCACTTACTTAGCCTGCTAGCCGCATCACAAGCGAGCCACCCGCCAAAGCGGATCCCTCCCCAGAAACATCTAAGACGCAGGAGAAAACTACAGAAACCGCCTCCGCTGGCCGGACCTTCCCATCGCCGCTGGAGCTGCGCACCGACGGCGCGACATCTCAAAGAAAACCCCTGTTTGTTTACACGCTAGCTAGCGAACGTCTCGCGTAACGCGTCAGTCGGCTCAGACCACACCGTTACCCAGACAGGCTACTGTTATTGTGCAATAAACCACAAGGGGTAAAGGTAATGGTAGTTTAGGTAACGCCAGAGCCGCCCTGCCTCGGATGGTCTGGACTAAAGGCTCGGTTTTGATAAGCGACACCCGAAAGTGGAAGCCGCTTCGCGTTGATTAGCAGACTAGCTACGTAACGTCGGTTTCCCAGCACTGACAGGTCCCCGGGCAGGCGAAAGTGTGTCCGCCGCACTGCCCTTTCCACGCTGTTCGGGGAGACGGGACGGATCGCAGCGAGAGAGGGAGAAAGCCGGGAGGGGAAGCGAGGCGATGACAACGCTGCAAGGTCGGCTGGTTTCCTGACACCGACTCCCCGGCGGACGGACAGCCGGGCTTCTCGTTCTGCTCCCCCCGATGCGTCGAGACGGTTCCGTTACTAACGCCTAACCGCGGCGGCTAGAATCGGGTTACTCTTTAGACGGCGGACCGAGCTAACTCGGGCTAGCACGGTAATGCTAACCGAAAATGAAAGCTGCTGTGTCAGCTTAACGCGACCGGGCCTTACCCTCCTCATGTGTCGGGTTTGAAGGTAACGCCGACCGACCCCGGGTGGGTTTTGTTTTTTATTATTATTATTATTGTTGTTGTTCTTGTTTGTTCGGGGTTTTTTTTTTTTGTTCTTTTTGCTCAGCCTGTTTCCGCCGGTGCTTCTAAACTCGGCTCCCAAGTTTTGCCACATCGCAGTGGCCTCGGTGAAACATGTTGGCGACCGCCCCGGGAGAGTTGAGCCGGGGACGGCGGCTGTCATGCGGCGAGGTGCTCGTCTCTCGAGGTAACGGCCACGCTCCCGTCGCTCCTTATATTAATGACATCGGGTTAAATGTCCGACCTCCCCACGGCGGATATCGGGTGTCTCTCACCTTAGCCTCGCCTAGCTGAACTTTTCCTTTATCCCCCCACCTCCTCTGATGTCGATCCTGGGAGAGCACACGGGGCTGGATCTCTCTCGGCGAACCCGGGCTACTCCTGGCCCCCTTATCTAACAGGCATTCCCAGGCGGGACGGGCACCATTACCTGACCCGTGCCGCGCACGTCCTGTGATCCGCACGGATCTCCGCTGTCTGTCTGCGTCAAAGTCTGTGTCAGAAAAGCTTTAAAAAATAACTGTAAAAGACCCAAAAGAAAACCTGTTTATCTCCTGGCACGTAGTCACGTGTGGAGCATTGTTGTTGTCATTTTCCCTTTTCCCTTAACACAGAACCAGTTTTGAATTGTGTTCCAGGGGTAGTTGTGAGTTTTTGAGCCCATTCTCCTCCTCTCATGCCCTTTTTTTCCAGACACGGAGGATGCCAGTGAAACGGACCTGGCCAAGCATGACGACGATGACTATGTGGAAATCAAAGAGCAGTGAGTGTTTGTGCCTGCCCAGGCCCAGCTGTTATTAAAAATAACTTGACAGGGGGGGGGGGTGAAGTTTTGGATGTTGGCCCCCGATGCTGCACTGGGAGAAAGGAAATATGATACTTCCCTATGGTTTATTTTGCTGCAGGATGTACCAAGACAAACTGGCCTCCTTGAAAAGACAGCTGCAGCAGTTACAAGAAGGTAATCGCTCTAATTTTGTTTTGGGTTTTTTTTTTGGAGGGGGGGTTGTTTCTTTTCTTTTCTGTTCTTATGATTGGAGGAGCCAGGGATTTATTTATTTATTTTTTTAATTATTTTTTTTGCCAAATATGAGTGACTGGCGCAATTTATCCTGCGGGATTCGTGTGCAAGGACAGGGGTTCGTTTTAGTTGGAAATCTTTTTGAAGGACCCGGTTAAATGCCATCGTACCGGCGGCGGTGGTGGTTAGGGATTACGTCATCAATCCATCGAGGCAGTTTCATAGGTGGCCAAATATCCTGAACTGCTGACCGGGCTCTTTCAAGGTAGTGTGGCGCCGTCAGCCGTCCTATGAGCTCATTACTACTCACACTGACGTTGAGGGGAGAAATCGTGGGCTGTTTGTAAATCCAAATATAGGTGCGATGTCAGCGTAGGCCAGTCCAGACTGTGGATGGGTGCTGAGATTCTGCGACATCGAAATGTTGCCAAAGGCCTTGTCTATAAATATCGATGACGTATTTCAGTGAAACAGCTCGTACCGGAGTTTAACGACTCCAGCATTTATTTGCTCTCACCATACACAAACATCTAAGTCATAACTTGACAACTCCATAAAATTTCCTAAAGGTATAGAGTTGTGATTCCATAAATCTTCACTTTTGCTAAACTACCCCTCCTCTGTGCAGGTACACTGCAGGAGTATCAGAAGAGGATGAAGAAGCTGGACCAGCAGTATAAAGAGAGACTCCGAAACGCAGGCGAGTCGAGCAGCATTTAGAGGCAGTGCACGCTGCAATTCTTCTCCGATGCATCCATTCCAGTCGCACTTTGGGGGGGGAGCGGTGTCATTTAAATTCTGCATGGCTTCCTCGTGTTGATCGGCTTGTTTCTGGCGAGGGGAGAGCGCCGGCGGTGATTGATTTTGAGCCGCCCGGTGGGACCGCACGAGAAGTTTGCGCTTTTCGGTTAAGACGAAAGGGCGACAGGAATGCGCAGTCAGAGACAACATATACTAGCAAACTTACAGGAACAGGAATCACAGTTGTTTTAGAAGGGACTGAACCGTCTTCATCTCTCTCTCGCTCTCTCTCTCTCCATCCCTCCTCCCTATCCGTCCATATCTCATTTGACATTTCGCTCAATGGCTTGTGTGCGATCACTTTCTTTTTTCATTGCTTTCTCTGTGTGCCAGAAGTTTATATACTCAGTCTTTTTGCTGATAAAAATTAGTAAAAATAAATATGAATTATCGTTATTTCTTTTGCCCAGAATGCACTGCAGGAAAAAAAATAAAGACTAAGAAACACCCTCAGGCTCTGGTAATTGATCCACAATAACGCTCAACTGGCAACTGAACATAGAAATGTCAGAGGGGTAAAGCACCGTAAATGATGCATTTCTAATTACCAGTGCTTTATTTTCTCCCATGTTTTTCAAGTTGATAGATATTTGTTAAAGCTTTCAGGGTATTTTTGCTGCCAGCGCTTCTTTTCTTGTGACCCTGTTTTGCAGTCTCCTTCTGAATGTTCTTTCTTATCTAGTCTAGTGAGTAATCAAAGTTGACTCCAGCTGTCAAAAGTCATATATAACGCGCCGCTGACGTTGAAGCTAATGACATTCGATTGACGTCCGTTCTGTTTTTCCTTCCCCTTTACAGATCTATTTCTCCAACTTGAGGTGAGTTATATTCACACTGCTGACTGACCGATGTATTTTCATGCGGAACTGACCTTACATTTTTTGAGTATTACAAGGAAAACAGCTCTTTCTTTTCTTATGGCCCTCGTCTCTCAACCCCCCTGCAGCAAGAGCAGGTGGAGAGGAACTACATCAAGGAGAAGAAGGCAGCAGTGAAGGAGTTTGACGACAAAAAGGTGGAGCTGAAGGAGAACTTAATTGCAGAGCTGGAGGAGAAGAAGAAGATGATTGAGAACGAAAAGCTAACAATGGAGCTGACGGGGGGTAAGGGAGCCAGAGCGAGATTAATAATAAGGAACATGCTCAGCAGAGAGAGAGACGGGGTAAAAATGTGTGTGGGTGGAAGTGCAAGTTATTCTTCCTACACACTTTAATATCAAAAGATTCTGATTAAAGTAGGACTTTTCCGACACAGAAAAACCAAGATGTTGACGTCTGTTCTTTCTGTCTGTTGGAAGTTTGCGTTTTGTTTTGTTTTGTTTTTTGTTTTTTTTTATAAAATAGGAATGTGATTTTTGAGAAACACCGTTTTGATGATATTTTCAGATCTCATTTTTTCTTTTTTCACTCAGACTCAATGGAGGTAAAACCCATCATGACTCGGAAGCTAAGGAGACGGCCCAACGATCCGGTCCCAATACCGGACAAACGGAGAAAACCTGCACCAGATATCCTTCGTATGAACTCGCGGTGTTGGACTGGCCCCGTTTGCCTGCCACGTTAGGATGAATCCACAAGGGGGGGTGAATTATTCAGTATTATTCGTAATAGTAGTATTTTTACGTCCTGGAGATACTTTTTGAGTTTCATCTGTGGAATTGGCTTAGTCCCTCAGCTAAGCTTCGTTTTAAAAACCCCCTCCTTAACTCTTCATACCTCAGCTAAATTATTTGTTAACAGACGAACAGATAATGGAAGATTTAAGAACGCTTAATAAGGTAGGTGTTCCTGAATTTATTGATATCGTGTGTATGTCTGCTGAATCTTACTTCTTGTAATTGTTCCTTTTAAAAACTTTTTACGCCTTCTCTTTTACAGCTCAAGTCGCCAAAACGTCCAGGTATGTCAATGCTCACCTTTTTGCAGTTGGTTTCCAATTGTCGTGCTCAAAGAGATTCTCTAGTTTGTCTGTAGATATAGTTTGCCACTCAGGGAAATAGACTTATTCCCTTTATTGCTGACTTAGATGAGAAAATCAATACCACTCTCCTAACTGTATGCCAATTGTGAGGCTACAGCCTTGTTGGTATATCTTTGCACAAAAACTGGAAATGGATGGAACAACTCTAGTCTGGCTTGGTCCAAAGGAACGATTTCGGGAAGTCTCCCAGGCATGAAATGGTCCAGACCCCCCCCCCCCCAAATTACACAGCAATGTGATATTTTTACACTTTGGTTTTTCGTACCGATAAAACAAACAATAGTGTGTTGATTAGTGAGCTATTTATGTGCTGGTGATCAGATTTTATTACCTGCTTCCAGTCCTGTTGCTAAGCTTGGTAGACCGGTATTTTTTCTCTCCTCTCAGCAAAATGGCAAATTAACATATTTCCCAAAATGTTCCTTAGCTGCTCCTCAAAACATTGAGCTTGTGGTACGTCTGCACGGTGATACTAATCAGGCGTCTCCCCCTCCTCAGTGTCTCCCTCGTCCCCAGAGCACGTCCCCTCGGCCCCCATGGAGAACCCCTCCCAGCGCTACGAGGCCCGCATCGAGGAGGGGAAGCTTTACTACGACAAAAGATGGTGAATTTTGGCGTTTTCGTGCCCTTAAACGGTCACACACACACCCGACGCTGTGCCATTTCTCGCGTTACATGTAGCCTGTGTCGCCACTAGATGGCCACATCGCCACAGGGCTCGATGACACTCATGTTGGGCTGGTCCCCAAAAGACATTTTACAACCGCTTTGATGGCGTCCCCTTTTTTATTAATTTTTTTTGTCTGGGCCACAGAAAGAGATATTACTTAGCAGCCATTGAATAAGTGCTGCTGCTTGAAGCTCCTGTAAAAATGCATATTAAGAGACGTGAGTCCATCAGAACCAGTGCTGCATTCTGCTGCGATGCAGCCATACAAGGAATTAAAAAAAATTCATTCTTTCATTCATTCATTAAAAAATATATACATATAATATATACATATACATATACACACATTTTTGACCGAACACAGCTCTCCTGTTTTAGAACAGAGCTCCACATAAGACATATGTCAGCGTAGAAAATGTTCTGACGGGGGAGGGGTATTATACAATTCTGTCTTATTAGCTGCTGATACAGACAGAGGAAGTCGAGGGTCGCAAGCTGTGAGGTATGTGCACTGCTCTTTAAAGGCAAAGTCTCATTTATTTATCGCTAAAGAAGACACCACCACCACCACCGGAAAAGCCTCCTCAAAGAGCTGCAGGGAGACACATGCTTCATTATTCTTCAGCGGGCTCTTAATGATCAAACGCCTCGGTTGTCATCCTCCCCTCCCCAGGGCCGGTTTCTGTCCTCTGACAGTTTGGAGCCTTTTAAAGAAATAACAGACTCCTTGTTTTGACTTTTCCAGTTCCAATTATCAATTTCGTGGCATCTCGGGGTCGGGGGGGGTGTTCAGCTGGGTGAAATTACGTATAATGAACCCCACTGCTGTCCGCACTTATGCCTGTCCCTCATTCCTCACTGTGAAAGCCGAATTAATGTTTTGTTTGTGCGTGTCTGTATGCGTGCGTGCGTGCGTGCGTGCGTGCGTGCGTGCGTGCGTGTGTGTGTGGGTGTGTGTGGGTGTGTGTGGGTGGGTGGGTGTGTGTGTGTATGCGTTTTTAATGCTGACAGGTACCACAAGAGCCAGGCCATCTACTTGGAATCAAAGGACAACACAAAGATTAGCTGTGTCATCAGCTCAGTGGGGACCAATGAGGTGAGCGTTGGTTCTCATCCAACTCCTGTCTTTTACTGCTTTAAAAAATGAGGCTGGCCTTATTCTTCTTTTCCATATTGTCCACAAATCCCATAGAGTCTTCTCTGTCTGAGTGGCTAAAGCTTGATATATTTTAATTCTCTGTGCTGCAGCTGTTTTTTTTGTTTGTTTGTTTGTTTGTTTGTTTGTTTGTTTGTTTTTTGGGGTTTTTTGGGGTTTTTCCCCCACCCAAAACACATCATTGAGCCTCACTCTGGCACCGGCCGACATGTCCCCTCATTACCGAGAAAGAACACTGTAGTTTGTTTTTGACTCGGTGCGATAGACACCGTCCTGCCGCTGTAAATACTCGCCAGAGCACTAAACGTGCATTAATCCACGGCTGAAAATGGCCTCTGAACAAATGTACCGTTTAATCCTGCTTGAGCAATGCTCGCTGGAAAAAACACAGCACCCCATGTTTTTTGGAAATTACAGAGCTTTTTATGGCTCCTCGACGGCCAGAGGCATTAGGTTTTTGGTTTTTAGTTTTTTGTTGTAGGGGTTTTTTTTTTCCTGTTGTCTGTCCATCACGTTCTTGTGCACACGACATCACAGGAACAGCTCGAGGCGAATTTTTACATTTTTATTCAAATTTGTCTCAAAATATTCACTTGGACTCATGGGTGAACTGATTAGAATTTGGAGGTCAGAGGTCAAGGTCACTGATCTCACAGCACATGTTTTGGGCTGTAACTCAAAAATTCCAATGCTAATTATGAAAAATACATTGAATACCTTTTTTTACATATATATGCACACACCACATATATGAGTCTGGACAGACAAGGATCTAAACTGCAGCTTGACGACTTGTAAAATCCTAGTTCTAGATATGAAACGAAATATGTATGACCCATTTTTAAAGGAAGATTTGTTTGGTAGATATAAATAGGCCTGGATCTGAAGCCCCAGACAGGTTGGGAAGGTCGGCCATTGTCAGCTTTTGGTCCCACGAAAGGACAGATTAACAGAATAACACCAGTCTTATCTTTTTACTGCTGGCTCTGTGGTGAGGGACCAGGCGATGGGACCTTCACGAGTCATAGAATCGGGAAGAGATATCAGGCCACAGATTTATTTTACAGACTTTCCTAGTGTTTGACTAGTAATGCTTGTTGATTTCCAATATATGCTAATGATCACTGGAAAAGGAAAGTCAATCTTACTAGTGAGCATTTTGACCAAAAAAATCAAATGTGAATTATTTTTTTAGTTGACATGTTTCGCAGGTGACAGCCACTTTCCGAACGCATCGTTTCCTAAACGACTTCCCTGAAGGATTTTCTTTGTCTCCCTCCCGCCCGCAGATCTGGGTGAGGAAGACAAGCGACAGTACGAAGATGAGGATCTACCTGGGACAGCTGCAGCGGGGAGCGTTTGTCATCCGTCGACGGTCGGCCGCGTGAAGCATTACCTGCCTCCTCCCCCCTCATCTCTTCATCCATCCGTTCATCCACCTGCTCGTTCATCCGGTAGTATTCCTGGTTGGTGCATCTCAGTTGACTATGACATGTGGCCACTTCATCATACACACTACCCATCCCGCCTCCACGACACAATCACACACACACACACACACACACACACACACACACACACACACAAACACCCACGCACACAGTCTTCCACTGAAAGTGGTCATACACACAGCTGACTGTTTTCCAGCATTATTTGTCACTATGTGGCACCTGTGTATGAAGGCGGTTAGGGGTCATAAAGGAGGCTACTTTCATTGTTGTCTCATGCTGTCTATATAAATCTTTTCTACACCATGCAGTCCTGTCGTTAAGTTATTATTATAATTTTTTTCTATTCTTTTTTTCTCTTGATCCGCCTCATGTTGACCCACAGACACACGCTTCAGCCTTTCAAACCGTCTCACTGGTGACTTGTAAAAAAACAAAAAAGAACACTTATTAGACCTTCCTGACAGGATTTGTGGTATTATTTCTACTATAAAAAAAAATCACTGATTAGACCTGGAACTGTCCAATTAAAATTGCATCTGTCGAGATAAGGGATGGCTTCAGGTTTCGTTAAATACCATCATTCCCTCGAGTGAAGAGTTTAGTTTCCTTCTTCCAGGTATCATGCCATTTTCGAAACAACATGCCTTTTGCACTGTCATTAAGACACAGAGGCTTGCTATGCTTATTTGTAAAATAGAAAAGAAAAGCTGTTTATTGCAGTTTTATGTTAATTTTTTTTTTTTTTAAATGTCATTTCGTCGTCCTCTCCATATGTGAACGATCTGGATTAGTTCAGCCTGTATTTGCATGTGGAGCATCACGTGGACTGTTGATTTGTACCGTGTTCCATTTTATTAAAATGTTTTCTGCCTTTTATCACCTTGTTGAATGATTCTGAAGTTCACTGATGACGTTGAACAAATTTTCTGATCTCGGGGGGGAAAGGAAACGATGGACGTTATATCCAGAGGTTAATCCAAAAGAACTTCGCCTTGACTCCAGTATCCATTATTTGCCAAAAATAGAATATCAGATACTAGTACGTCCAAATTTTATCAGGAAAACATTGATGATATTCCTTTTGTAACATGGGTATTAGCTCTCATCAAGGGGCTGCTCCCATTTCCAGCTCTGGAAAATGTCCCTTCCTCTAAGGTGAGGTAATGTAGAGCAGTACTTCTCATTTTGTTTTTTTTTTTCATTACTGATGAGCCCCCCTCCCTCAGGGAAACACCTGCCATCGCCATCTTTACATTTGTGACCCCACCTATGCCTGAAAAGCACCGGTACAAAGCCACGCTCAATCCCTTTAGCCGGTTGGATGCACCTTTAGTATGAACTAATCAAGCAGCCACTTGTTCTTTTTTTTCACTTTCACTGGAAGAGAATGGAAGTGATCTGAGAGAAAAGATATTTTCCTGGAGGAGAAAAAAACAAGAAGCAACAAAATCTTCCGATGAGGTCCAGGCCGAGTTTTCCCCAAAGAGAACAGGGACCTGGGGAATGAAATGAGAACCATGTTCTCTTAGCTCCTTTCTTGGAACGTGCAACGCACCTGAGAGGGTTGAAGGCTGGAGAGGTCCATCCCTGGGGGGGGTGTCAGGTTTTGACTGCCGACATGGTAGGAACCCCATACAGTAGCATTACGAGAACTTTAATTGCCGCATAATAGGATATGTGAAGCTCTGGACTGTTGATTAGCCTGATGAGTCTTGGTTTCTTTGATTTAGTGACAATTTTAATATAGCGTTAGGTGTTAACGTTATTTCAATGGAGTCTGACGTTAGCTAGTGTACTTGTCACCCCGGATTCCACCCATTGGGGCTCTTTGACGACCCATTCGACGCCATTTTGCCAGCAATTACAACGTGCGTTCAACTCCTCAAGCCGAAGCGCCAACGTAACGTTAACGTCTGTTCCCGATGGTTCCAGTTTCCTTTGATGCTAAGATGATATTAGCGAGGCTAATGCTGTCACAGCCGCGACGTATTTGAACTATTCGCTTGGAACATGACGCTAATTCAAGGGACAACGGCGTAGACGTTCAGCTGAAACTGACCTATTTGCTACTTATGATGGAGTGTAACTGAACGCTTGTTGCAGAGGCCTTATTACAGTGTGTCTCCTGAGAAGCGGCAAAATGCCAAGCTCACTCAAAATGAACCAAGCTGAACTCCAGCTGCCTCGGGACATTTATTCTTTCAGTAGCCGTGGTTGTAAAATAAATTTATTAAAGTCGTATCTAAGCCCTTTCTCTTCATTGACGAATGCAAGAGCTTCTGAGAGCAAAAACCACATCAACCACAATATTTATATATAGATTTTTTCTTTCTTTTTTTTTTTTTTTTTTTTTTTAAATTAACTAGCGTTAAAAAAAGTAAACATCTCCGCCTGAATGCTCGGTGTCTGTGTTCTCTGTTTGGCTGGGGGGGGTTCGGTGTAATCCACCTGACCATGTCAGCTCACAGTTCCTCTCCACTCGCACAGCTGCCCTCCACCATCCCTCCGCCTTGTAAACAGCCGAGCCGTTTGGCATTCGGCGAGGGCCTCCGCCGGCCGTGCGGCCCCCCGCCGGCCGAGCGGCCCCGCCTTTCTTCCCTCTCGCGTGTCCTGTCGAAAACGGATGGCGTGCTTCACTTTGCACCGACTTAATGACACAGCCTGACAAGGAGGGCAATTACTGTTGTGCCGGGCAGCGGGAAAACGCGAGGCTCATCTCAAAGGGCTTGTTGTCCGGACGCCGTTGGGTTTTATTGCTCGGTCTCTTGCGAGGGCATGAAATAAGCTGATAGTGAATGTGATGTCTGTCTGCTCCCTTCGCTGCATCCCGTGTCAGGCTGATGGTTAAGGTCGGAATAACACACTCTGACACACTTAATAGTAAAATCTACAGGGTATGGATTTCTTGTGAGTCTTTCTTTCTTCACAGCCGGGCTATTTTAATTGAACTTGAATCGAGGCCGGTGGGGTGGGGGGGTGGGGTAGAGAGGTTGGCAGGAATCCTGGCCACAAAGAGATGAAAAATGGCCACAGGGATGCAAAACGACAACAAGGAGACAAAAACCGACCATGAACGGATGAAAAAAGACCACAGAGAAGAGAGGAATGACCGCACAGTGGAAAACGACTGCAAAGAGACGGACGCAGAGAGACAGACAAAAAGAGACCAAAAAACAACCACAAATGGGTGAAAATGAGCACAAAGAGTCAGACACAGAGAAGAAAGACGACCAGAAACAGGTGAAAAATGATCACAAAGACACAGACACAAAGTGACAATGAAAAATGACCACTGAGAAATGAGGTATGACCACGGCAAAATGACCACAAAGAGACAGATTCAAAGGGACGAAAATGACCACAAAGATGAAAAATGACCACAAAGAGACAAAGACAACTACTAACGGATGAATAATGACCATAAGTGAGACACAAAGAGAGAAAAAAATGACCACAAACAGATAAAAAATGACACAAAGTTACAGACTCAAAGAGACGAAAAATGAGCACAAGGAGACAAAAACAACCACAAAGACACAGACACATAGAGACAATGAAAAATGACCAGAGAAATGAGGAAAGACCACGGAAAGGCAAAACCACCACGAAGGGACAAGGGTGACGGTGCGTTCACGTCGTTTTGCGTCTCTCTCAGTCCGGTTGTCAGGTTCCTACGTCCGAAGTGTCGGGGACCTTTAACATACAAGTTTCCAGGGTCCCGTTTTCTCACAGTCTCAATGACTCGGCCCTTTGAGTCACAGAGGGACCGTTCCTTGACAGTTTTTATATATTATATATTTTATATAAGCGTCTTTAAGCTTGCGCGTTCAATGCGACTGTTAACTACGTAACTGGGGCTTTGGATGTGAATCTTAACACCTTTTTTTTGCATTTCCTTTTTTTTCCCTTGGCACCATCAATGCCCCCCTGCCCAGAGTTATTTCAGCAACAGAGCGCTCCCGCCCGACACCAGCGTCCTTCCCCGCACGCACAGATTACTTACACTTAAGCGGTGTGTCGATGACCCATTTTTTGTTTCCTCATGATCTTCGCGTTTAACCGAGCGTCAGCCCTCAGCCTCCCTTCCCCGCGCCCATGCTTCTCAAGTGATCGATCCCTCGCTCTCCGCGAGCGTATCGTTCCCGGGCGTTCACCGCAGGTCGCTCTTTATACTGTCTCTGAATCGATCCGCAGAACAGGCGAGAGAACAGGCAGGGGCATGTGAGCACAGAGACGGTTCTCCGCTGATTGATCTGGGTTTCTTTGGTTTTTGGTTTTGTTTTCTTCCCCCCTTTCCCCCCCGTCTGACCCGCCGGCGCGCGTGAAACGACTGCCGACGCTGGCAAGCGCGCTAAACGAAAAAGGAGGCTCCCCGGCCTCCCGTGGCCAGAAGTCATTACGGCGCCCGGGGTTCGAGCTTGTCGGTAAGTCTTGCCAGAGCTGTAATACTCTTTGGTTGGGTTATTGCTTGTGTGCATAAAGAGTCACCCAGGGCATCAATAAAAAAAAAAAAAAGAAAGAAAGAAAGGGGGGTATATATATATATATATATATATTTATATATATTTTATATATATTTTATATATATATATATATATATATATATATATATATATATATATTATATATCCCCCTCGCCATTCCCAGTCGGGCCCCAGCTCCGGCACCGAATTCCCTCTTTCATCCTCTTCCCCATAAATTGAGCATTCGCTCCACTGCATGTCAGCGCTTCGACGCACGGCTACAGGGCGGACAGCCGCATCTCGCTCCGCGCTATCTGGCGGGAGCCGAGTGGGATCCGGGCAGACTTAGATTTGCCTCTGAAGAGGGGCTGCTAGCTCCCTTACAGCCCTGCTAGGCCCTGCATAAGTGTGTGTCTGTGTGTGTGTGTGTGTGTGTGTGTGCACGCACACCTCCCTCTTCCCTCAGTTTATCACCCTCCTGCAGGTCTGCGCTGGGAAAGGAATTCATTTACAGTACAAGCTTCTCGTTCGGCTCTTGA